>JALLAZ010000644.1:0-13732 GCA_036939755.1 Stephanodiscus triporus | reverse complement strand
TGGAGGTGGTGGCGGGCTTTGGATGATTTGGGTGAAGATATCCTTGCTTTCCATTGGGGCCAGTTCCAAACTAGTTTTTGATGGTTTCGTCTGATGGCAGTTGTTGATAGAGCAGCGGCGGGTAAATCGAGGGCTGTGCTTGGATAACAAAGAGCTTGTTTTCACCACCCCAACATTTTTCGATCCTTGACAAGAATGAGGGTTGGACCCCGATGTCAACAATGACGAAGGGCTTTCACCCCATTGGAGATATCCGTCATCAACCACACACATGCTCGTCGTGCGATCCACTCTTGATCGATTAAAAAAACTTAAATTCAGAAGAAAACTGGGTCGCTTCAGATCAAATCCGACATCACTCATGTTGATGCTGCCGCTAATTTCTGACATGGACTTGATGGGTTCAACTCTAGTTCCATTGTTATTTTCGCTGGGTCGTTGGACCATTCCATTCATATCGGCTTCGGCTCCCGCGACAGCTAAGCTCAGACCGCTCTTGAACGACCTGACCCTGCCTTTCGGTGGAAGTACGGTGCTGGATAAGAATTGAGTGTCAGATACCCTGAAGGAGGGAGGAATGTTAGGAGCTGGTGGCGGCTGGGGTGGAGGAGGCGGAGGGCCATAGGATAGGATGGGTGGAGTTGTTGCCAAGGAGGAAATAGTGGGTGTCACGCTCGGAGGTGCAATTGTGGCACCTTTAAGGTGTGTGGGGGGGGAAGTCATCGTGGGAAGAATTTAGTGGTGCTGATCTTCTTTAATCAGGGAATCTTGTTTATTTTTTGTTTATTTTTATTGGGAGGTTGTAGTGGGGAGTTCGTTGTTGTAGGAATTTTGTTGTTCCTAAGTAGAGAAATGTATTTTACGTAGTCCTGTTCCTGACTGGAGGTGTGGTAGACCAACGTAAACCGACCCAATGAAGTTGGCTGTGGCAGTCCGATAGAAACTAAAAGGTGGGGGAAATCGCAATAAATTATTGCAATATTCTGTTGAACTGTTGGGGAGGAAGGGGGTGTGCTTGTGTTTTGGAATAGAGCCAAGTGGTGATCTCAAATGAGGAGCGTGGATGGTGGTTGTGGTGCATGTACCTTGTACAATGACACCAAGGTGGTGTTTATTGATGTTAATGGTCGATGCCTGCAGGATCGCAGATTAAAGGGACCGGATAATCCCTTTAAATAATAATAATAATTGATGGTAGTGTTTGATTTGTAATTGATCCGCAGGGAGGGAGGGGGTCCGACGTCCCTCTCAGCCTTCGGTGATTTGTTGTTGTGGTTGTGGCTGATCTGAACGAACAGTAAATGATGTCGACGACGATGACAACATCGAAACAAATCCGTCGTCGCTACCTCCTGGCCCGACACGGTGAAACAAACTTCAACAAAGAGGGACGGATCCAGGGCACGTCCGACGTCAGCGTCCTGACCCTCGACGGCATATCCCAGGCCGCCGCGCTCGGCGCGTACGTCGCCCGACGTCAGGTGGGCGATGCGACCAACGACGACGACGATGACGACGATGACGACGACGAAGATATCGGCATCGTCTCGTCGTCGGATCCTCCTCCTCCTCCTCCGGAGAAAACGATGGCGGCGAGGGCGCCTCCGATAACGAGAACTTGGTGCTCGCCCTTGACCCGATGCCGACAGACGTACGCGGTTGTGTCGGGATGACGCTCGTCTCGCGGCGACGACGACGACGGCGGCCACGAGAGCGTAAACGACAATGACGAATCGCCCCTCCTTCCCCCCCCCCGACGATCAGTCACGGCCTTCGCGAGATCGAATTGCGCGAGTGGCAGGGAAGACTGCGTCGGGAGGTCGAAATGTACGACCGGCGAGAATTGGAACGCGTTCGTGAAGGACCCGACGTCGCTCAGGTTGGACGATGGGAAATTCGCGCCGGTGTTGGATTGCTGGGAGAGGAGCGTGAGGAATTTGGAACGACATACGATCCGACGCAGTCGCCGCCGCCCTGGCATCTTCTACCGAATTCGTCTCGATCGACGATGCGGACTCCTCCGATGTGGCGTTGGCGTCGAAGAGAGTTTCCTCTTCATCGACGTCGACAACGACGGCGACGAAGAACGATGATTCGGACGTCGACGACGACAACGACGACAACGACGACAACAACGACAACAACGACAACGACACGGCTGCGGCGGTGGCCGCGAACGGGGCAGTCTTCGTCATTTGCCAAGGCGCGATGTTGAACTGCATGCTCCTGAGGGCGGTGGGGATGGACGTGGACGCATACGGCAAATCTCGCGAATGCGAATTCGACAACTGCGATTGCGTCGAGGTCGAGTGGTACGACGACGACGAAATTTCGATGAGGTGGAGACGTGTTCATCCCCGGGGCGATGGGGGGTGGCGATGTACTGCTACCGCGATTGCGTCGATGCGGCGGATGGGGGGGATGCGCCCTTCTTCGGGAGGTGGCGGCCCTCCGCTTCCTTCGCGGTCGGAGGAGATTTCCGACGCCTTCGCTATTCCGTGAAAAATTCTGAATGCAGTCGCTCGCGTGCGCGGGTCTGGAGGGTCGTTGCCTCGTCGAGTTGGGATCGAGACAACGGCAGGCGGCGACCGACTCAGATGAAGATGAATTACTACAGATGAAGATGTAACAAATGTTTGTCTTCTAATAACATTATTATTAAAAGGATTCTTGGGCGATGTCTTACCCGTAAGTTTGAAAAGAAGACATAAGTAGCATCGATCATAAGAGTGGCAAAAAAATGTGCGATACCTAGTTATTAATTCCTACTTAAGCAGATCTCGCATTGATGATGAAACATCGAGCGCCTGCGCGAAACCAACCAAAAGAGATGTCTTATTTCCTCACCCGTCTATCGTACTACGATTATCTCAGGTCTCAGTTAAGTTGCGGTCGCTCGCCTGCTGCAATTACTTCCAGGAAAGCGGAAGTAAAACATCACTCAAAAAATGGGCCGATGCAACAACAAACGCGCACAGGAGCGCGCCCTCGAGCAGCGCAACGTCAGCGCCCGGGCCCGCTTCAGCAAGGGTCCGCCGAAGAAGACGACCGGCGGCGGTAGGGGAGGACGAGGGGGACGCGGCGGACGAGGCGGTGGCGACGACGGAGGGATGGGAGTAGGAGGAGGAGGGGGGGGAGGTCGCGGGGATGGCCGCGGTGGAGGACGAGGACGAGGGGGGGGCGGGAGCGGCGGCAGGAACGACAACGCAGTCGTGCGAAAGATACAACTCCAGCAACAGCAACGGCGGAAGGACCTCGGGGGCATCTCCGTCGTCCGGGTTGTCGGCGGCGGCGTCGATCCCGCCGACGCGAAGATCGCGTCGATCTCGCGCAGGAGCAGGACTGCGCTCGACGGGATCGACATCGACAAGCTGGACGCGGTGACGCTTTCGGTCGAGAGCGTATCGATGGTCGAGGGATTGTTGAGGGCGTGCAACGTCTGGGAGGACGACGAGGCGGAGGACGATTACGACAAGAAGGAGGAGGTGGAGGAGGAAGAGGAGGAGGAGGAGGAGGAGGGAGAAGATAACGGCTGTGACGATGCCGCCGCCGACGAGACGACAACGTTGGCACGCGTCGTCTCATCGACGTTCGCGGATCCCGGAGACGGGACCTACGACGACTATCACGGCGATTACGACGACGAGCCCGATCATTACCAGCGTCTCGACGACGACGTCGGCGTCGATCTTGATCGCGCGGCGGACGACGACGACGACGACGACGATGGAAATTCGGACGAGGAGAGCGACGACGACAACGACGCGATGAACGAGAGCGCGAGGAGGGAGAGGGAGGCGCTGATGGACACGCCGATCTTCAGGAACCTCACGCGACACTTCTCCTTCCTCGAGGGGGAGGCCGTCCTCGCGCTATCAGCATCCCGCAGGCGTTTGCGCATCGCGAAGAGAAGGCGACGGAGGGCCGAGGAGATCGACGACAACGACGACGGAGGCCGTCGCCTCCCCGTCGAGGACGGGAGGGGAGGGGACGACGACGACGACGCGACGACGACGGCCGCGACCGAGGAGGACGAGGGGGAGCTGTTGGAGATGACGATGGACTGGCTTTCGCTCCACCTCGAGGAGTCGGATTTGCGTCGGGGTTTTCGTGTTCGTAGGACGATCGCCGGCGGACGTGCCAACACGATATGTCATCATAAACCGACGAGGATGACGACGACGTTCCCGATCAGGGCGGTGCCGCACGAGTCGATATCCGTGATGCCGAAGCTAACGAGAGCGCAATACGAGAGGGAAATTGGCGATTCGTTGATACGATCGAGGATGCGCGATCTCACGACGGACTCGATCCGGATGGGGTTTCACGCGCGGGAGGTGGAACGGGCGTTTACGACCGGAAAGATCGAGGAGGCGTTACGGGCGGGTTCGGTCGAGTACGACGTCGATTTGTCGGTGGATGGGGAAGTTTTGAGACACCTCGTCGCCTGCGTCTATGAATCGAAAAATGACGGAGAATCATCCGTTGCGTTGGACCCCGTGATAGACGAGGAAATGAGGGAAGCCTCGATCGTCGAGAGAGAACATGAGAAAGATGCCCTCCAAGCTATATACGCTGAAGGATTTCAGTTACTGAATAATGTGAGAGGGAGCTCCGATGATCTCCATTTCAGAGTCGAGGTGAATCCAGCAACACCTCTGACGCATCCAGCGTGCAATGAAAAGTGCCACCTTCACGTCATGACTCGTGATGGATATCCACTGACGTCTTCGCCTATGCTTTGGTTTACGAATACAACCCTGCCGCCGACGCTACTACGTCGAATAAGTATCAACTTGATGATTAAGGCCAAAGAACTGACGGGTCAAGCGGCCGTATTTGACTTGGTGGAATATCTGTCAGAAGGCTTGGCTGTGTGGCAAAAGCAATTCATGGACGAAGAGGCTTTGGCAGAGAAAACATCAGAAGGCAACGAAGGTGGAGGCATCGAGAGCGATGACGATGAAATAGACTATTACACCGCACACTTCACGGCCGAGGAACGCAAGAAGCTCTCGCGACGACAGCGCCAGAAGTTGCGTGCTGCCGAGAAGGCCCACTCCCGTGACGCACTCCTTCTTGAGAAACAACGTCTCAAGGAGGCAAAAGATGACGAACGGCGGGAGAGGGTTCGGTTAGAAAATGAAACTCTATCGACGCGTATGGCCGAAAAGGCCGTGAATAAACGTTGGAAAGAATGGGTGGAAGAGGAAGCAGAAAAGGCTGCAAGAAAGGCGATGAATGATGCGTTCTTGAGAGGAGAAGGGCGTGATAACGCAAGAGATGCGGCAGAGGTCGCAAAGAAGGAATTGCTTAGGTTTCATGGCGAATTAAGAGAGGAGAGCAATGAAGAGAAACTCGAGGCAACAAACGCCCTGAAGAGTAATACCCAAGATGATTCTGGAACTGCGGACGGCGCCATCTCTCAGAGCAATGACATGATAGAAGATTCGAAAGCCAGTATGGACAAAACTGATTTGCAACCACCAAGGGTCAACTCTGAAGCGACCCCAAAAACGTTACTCTTTGTTGAAAAGCTAAGGAGAATGTATGATGAGAAAGCGAAGGAAAAGGCTGCTGTTATCCATCTCACAGACGCTGCATCGAATGCTGCTGCTGATGCGAACGAAACTATGCCAAAGCAACATGTGCCAACGCCTGTGGTTGCTCCTTCCCCTGGTATCGAGGACCTTCTTAAGGATGTGTTGTCAATACAGAGAGAACAGCCATGGCTTATATCACCAGAGGCAAGAGTGCCCACTATTGATGATAATTCCAGGGAAGGAGGAACCCCACTTGACGAGGCTAAAAATGAAACAAGCAAATTACTCAGAATTGAGCTCGAGCGAAAGTATTCACAATTGGAGCAAAGTTCGAGGGGAAATGGTCGGCACAGAAATAGCAGACATGCTGGTGATTCTGCAAAACAATTCCAACTTATGCTGGCCCAACGATCAAAGCTCCCGGCGTACAAGATGCGCGATAGGCTCTTGTCAACAATAAGTCAAAACCAAGTAACAGTTGTCAGTGGCGACACAGGCTGTGGAAAAACGACACAGGTGCCACAGCTAGTTTTGGATGATTTGATCATGAACAATCGTGGCGCGGAAGCTAACATCATCGTCACGCAACCTCGGAGAATCAGTGCCATCGGTGTGTCTGAACGCATCGCATCTGAGAGGTAAGAGTATTGACAGTCCTTCTGACGCTGCCATTTTTGTTCAGGTCTGATTTCACTTTCTATTATCAGGTGCGAAAAAGTTGGCCAGAGTGTTGGTTACTCGATCCGACTAGAGAGTAAACGGAGCAACAAAACTCGTCTTTTGCTTTGTACTACTGGGTAAGAGTGCATTTGTGCTTTAATGGAATCATGCTTTCTGTTCCTGAATATTGCTCTCACTCTGCTCATTCGACCTTGTCGCAGTATTTTACTCCGCCGTCTGCAATGTGATCCAGATCTTGCATCTGTCAGCCATGTTTTTGTAGACGAGGTACATGAAAGGGATCTCAACACGGACTTTCTCTTAATCATCCTGAAAGACCTACTTCAAAGAAGGACGAATCTGAAGTTGGTACTGATGTCAGCAACATTGAATGCTGACCGATTCTCTTCCTACTTTGGAGGGTGCCCCACTGTATCCATTCCCGGCCGTGCCCAACCAGTCAAGGAGTATAGGCTGGAGGATGCTCTCCAAGTTACTGGTCATCTAGTCTCGCAACGATCAGATTGTGCAAAGAAAATCTCACCCAAGGGGAATGAAGATAGATTGAGCAAGTCTGAATTGAAAAAACTGTACCCCAAGTATAACCAAAATGTAATTGATTCCCTAGCAGTGGTTGACGAATCAATAACAAATTACGAGCTGGTGGCAGAGCTCCTTCAATATATATGCACGAATTTGGAAGAGGGCGCGATTCTTGTGTTTTTATCCGGGATGAAAGGTATGTTACTTGCGCCACTTGAGTGTTGTGTGCTGGGAAACCCTCTCCTCCTGAATACTCATCTTGCATTTACCGCTGCCTAGAAATAACAACTGCCATTGAGGCTTTGACAAAGATCCCTTACTTTCAAGATTCTTCAAATGTTGTTATATACCCGCTCCATTCAGCTCTTTCGAGTGCGGAGCAGACATCCATTTTTCAGAGGCCGCCTAACGGAAAGCGAAAGATTGTTATATCCACAAATATTGCCGAAACAAGTAAGAAGTGATACGACTCTGTGACTTTCATTCTCATCAACTCTCACTCAATGTGTTTACTTTTTATGCAGGTATCACGATTGATGATGTCGTCTTTGTTGTCGATACTGGTAGGGTGAAGGAAAACAGATACGACGACCTTAATAAGATGCCAACATTAACTGAGTGCTGGGCAAGTAAAGCTTCGGCAAAGCAGAGACGTGGGAGGGCAGGACGTGTAAAACCAGGTTATTGTTGGCACTTGTTTTCAACACACACACATGACAAGGTGCTTGATGATTATCAATTACCAGAGATAATGCGAGTAGGCTTGGAAGATCTCGTCCTGCAAATACTTGTCTTGGATCTTGGAGAACCTAGTCAGTTTCTAGGAAAGGCTGTAGATCCGCCAACAGAACTCAGTATTAAAAATGCTTTGCAACTTCTCGAATCACTTGGAGCCGCTGAATGTGATTGGGATCTTCAAACTGCATCATCAGGAGGAAACGGTGAATCGACTGGTTTGGCAGCCTCCACTTCCTTGACTGCTCTTGGGTATCACCTGGCATCACTTCCGGTTCACCCCAGAGTTGGGAAGTTGTTGATCTATGGGGCCCTATTTGGCGTTTTTGATCACAGCTCCACGATTGCTGCAGCCATGACTAGCCGGAGCCCGTTCGTGAGCCCCTTTGACACTCGGGACGCTGCCAATGAAGCAAAACGAGGATTTGCGTCCGATGACCATATTGCTGTATTATTAGCGTTTAATCAATGGAGGGAGCTACGGCAGAAAGATGGACGGCAGGCAAAGGCATTCCTCCGGGATAATTTCCTGAGCTACACTTCACTCTCGAATATCATGCAACTGAAAAAGCAACTTGAAAAGTACATGTCCGACATTGGTTTTCGGTCGTCATCACACCAAGCCGAACGCAAAGGTTACAGCGAATGCGAAGACTTGCATCTAGTTCGTGCCGTCATCGCAGCAGGGCTCTACCCAAACATTGTGATTGCCCCACAATCCTTCTCTGGAAAGGCTGCAGGCGAAGTGGCATTACGCGGGCAAAAAATCAACGAGATCTACCTACACCCAAGCACTATTGCCTTTACAGCCAAACAACTTGTCAGCCGCTATGGCTGCTATCACGAAATCATGAAAACGTCGAAAATTTACATCAGAGACTTAACTGCTGTATCTAAATTTGCTATCCTCCTCTTTGGTGGCAACCTGAAAGTATATCAAACACACGGTGTTGTCACGGTGGACGAATGGCTGAAATTCAGAGTAGGCGCTAAACCTGCGACACTCATAAAACATCTCAGGGCTCAACTTGAAGCGTTGCTTCTTGAAAAGATTATGGACCCATCAATTGATGTTGCTGAGAGTCGAAAGGGTCGGGCAGTGATTGGTGCAGTGGCTGCTCTTTTGAAATTGGAGGGCGGTAAAAAAGGGACTAAAGGAGACTAAACTGATTATATTCCTACAGTATGCCCCCTAAAATCATGCACCTCTGCATTTTGCCGATGTGGCGGACTGAGATTATGTACTGGTATTGATTCCGAGTCTATTTTTGAGTACAGAATTTTTCCTTCTGTTCAAGTTGATTTTCAGTGCCCTCGGTTGCGCCTTGCCGCCCGCTGTACCACCCACCTTGCCAGGTGACAAGTGAAAGTAGACTTCCGACTCCTGTATCGGCTTGTTTTGTGCGGATTCTTGGTTGTCTTGGCGGCTCCAGACTCAGTCTGGAGATCATAAAGAAGCGTTTCTCTTCATTTCATACATTTTCCGTTTTTTCTTCATTCCAGCGTATTTAGCAGCTGTTGCACCCGTGTTTATCATTTGTTCTTCGATGCCTAAAGCTCGGAGATTACAGAAACGGTTATCCAGTCTCGCCCTATTCACGTGGTCAACAGTGTTTCTTGTGCCAGACCTGAAGTCTATCATTCTTGTAAATGTGTTGAAGATAATAGTACTCAACTCAAAGGTCCGTTTACAGTCAGTAACAGTAGCAAATTGTGTCCCTATTTTGACCTATTGTGTGCGATCCGTTCTTGTAGGATAATTATTCAACCACATGGTACCATTCATTTTCCAGGCAATGATGGTGTCACCCTCCGTTGAGCATAACCACCATGAATGTTTTTTTAATGGCGGTACGTTTCGACGAACGAAGAACTCCCTTATAACATCTGCAAAGAAGACATTATTACCGAAAACATTTCCTTCAATCGATGCAAAATATTTCAACACCGATGTGATACTAATTGGATCATCCCCTGATAATTGGATACCTGTGTCCCTGTAGTTAATTTTCCTGATGTTGTGCTAAGATAGGTATCGTTTTTTCACAAATATTTCCTTCAGTTGATCATCGTTCCCCTCAGATATGATTTTATGAAGTTTCATTGCATCGTTGAGAAGCCTTGTATAGCGCTTCATTTTCCAATGTTCTCGGATGAACGCGGTTCATCCTTGAGGAAAGCTAACTTGAAATGCCACTCTTCTAGTTTTGTCATTTTGTCAGGGAACATAGCTCTTGGTAGATGATCTTTTGGAATGACATCATATATATAGGGATCGTTGTTGTCGAGGGAATGTCGAACTCTGATGTATTGTTGCTGCAATGTGCTGTAGTGTGTAAGCTCTCATCGTCATTAGAAGTCCCAACGGATAGTAGAGTAAAGATGCTATCAAGAATTACGTGAGAAAATATGACGACTAAATAAATAATTACATTATCGAATACAAATGCCTCACCAAGAATTATTTGGGGCATTCAAAATATTGTTAGTAAAAGATCTGGAAGACTCCGAAGATTCATCATCGGGATGTCTCTTTGTCCTTTCTATAGAGGATACTGCATTCAGGGCATCTTCGTGCGAAAGGTATCCCTCACAACCCCCTTCTTTCATTGCCGTTCCGTCATGCCAACAGTATGCACAACTCCAATTGTTCGATGATATGTCAATATTTTTGGGAAGTATGCAATCCTCATGAAATGACAGGTTGCATTTGTAGCACAATATTAAACTACCACCATAGCCACAAATCTCACAATAATCTTTGTGCTGAGCTCGAAATTCAATTGATTCAAATGGAGTTGATCTTGGTTTTTTTACCGGTGGTGAAATTTGTAGTATTGAATCAAATACTCCTGATATATCTCTTTTGTCGTCATCGGGGTGGTCGTCGTCACGGTGTCATCATCGTTGTCCACCACCTTCGTCATTGTCGTCGCTCCGGTGGAAGGCTGTCATGACGTGACGTTCATGTTGACGTTGGGAGCATCGTCTTCAGAAGTTTCATGCCCAACAGAAATTTGGCGGGTCTTTGCTCTACGTTCAATTCTACATCTTCTAGCTCCGCGTCCACCACATTTCGGATGAAAAGAATCTTGATTATTTGTCTTGTTAGGAGCCTTGACCACGGTAGGACGATTTAGATCGTTTTTATTGGTATTGGGAGGAGCCTTGGCCACGGTAGAACAATTGACTTGGGGAACTTGTTGTTTTGTCTTGCCGTCTCCTCGCCCCTTGTTGTCATAATTGCCGTCGTTTCGACATCACTTTGTCTCATCTTCTCGTTGTCATTGAGATCGTTGACGATGGCCTGCATGGGAAACAACGATGGGTATTACGTCGCAGTGGAGAGAAAGATGTGCAATTCACGCAAAGGCGTTAAGGGCAGGGTGGTCCGTGGTCATTGACAATGCTCCACACTCCACGCCAACCAAACAATGTGAGTATTAAAAATATACTCACCTTTGTCATGGATGGGGATTCCAACGACTTTGACAGCCCGTCTTCATCTCCTCCGCCTCGATAGTCTTGATCGTCTATTCTGCCACCGCGACAATTGTCTTGGGTGTCCGCGCCGCCATTATGATAGACGTCTCCGTCGCCGCCTCTGCCACCCCTAGGTCTTGTCCCCCGGCATCACCACCACGGAATCCCCCGGCGATGATTCCCCCAGCGTCGCCGCCACTGAATCCCCCGGCAAAGAATCCCCCGGCGTTGCCGCCATGGAACCCCCTAGCATCTTGTCCCCTGGCTTCGCCGCCACTGAATCCCCTAGTGTCTTGTCCCCCGGCGTCGCCGCCACGGAATCCCCTAGCGTCTTGTCCCCGCATCCCTTGATAATCGGTCGCCCAATACTCTCTGGTGTCTCCAAGATCTTGATAATCGCGACGATAGACATCGGCGTCTCTTTCTCCATGGTTGATGCTGCCGCCTTGATAGACATCGGCACGATAGACGTCGGTGTCTCCACCGCGACGATAGACGTTGGCATCTCTGCCGCCTCGATAGACGTCGGCATCTCCACCGCGACGATAGATGTCGTCATCTCTGCCGCCTTGATAGACGTCGGCGTCTCCACCGTGACGATAGACGTCGGCATTTCTGCCGCCTCAATAGACATCGGCACGATAGACGTCGGCATCTCTGCCGCCTCGATAGACATCGGCACGATAGACGTCGGTGTCTCCACCGCGATCATAGACGTCGGCATCTCTGCCACCTTGATTGACATCGGCACGATAGACGTCGGCGTCTCCACCACGATGATAGACGTCGGCATCTCTGCCGCCTTGATAGACATCGGCACGATAGAGTCTCCACCGCAACGATAGACATTGGCGTCTCCGCCGCCTCGATAGACATCGCCGTCTCCACCGCGACGATAAACGTGGGCATCTCTGCCGCCTCGATAGACATCGGCACAATAGACATTGGCATCTCCACCGCAACGATAGACATCGGTGTCTCCACTGCGATGACCGCATCTGTCTCCTCGGGCGTGACGATGATAGACTTCGGCGTCTCTGTCACCTTGGTTGATGATGCCACCTTGATAGATAAAGCGCGGACTGATGTTTTCCTCATTCCAAGAATTTCTACCGCTGGAAGAACAGCCACCCAAGACATCACCCCTGCGACCACTGCCTCCATTTCCGCCAACACCACCACCTCCCCACTGCCCCCCTCTATTGGCGTAAAGGCCATTACAACCATCGCCACTCTCCATTTTTGAAAAAATAATTAAAATATTCTGCTGGTGCGCTATTAATTTTCTGGACTCAATGCGCTCTGGTTGATTTTCTGGACTCAATGCGTGTGGAACTCCCCCTTCAGCATACTTCCACAGACTTCTCATGGATAAGTATTGTAAGTACGCCAAGCATAGACACAATGAACAATCACAACAATCATGACAGCAAGCATCGTAGGCGCAACCCCCGCCCGGCAGTTCGAAAATACCGCGACGTGACACCGACGGCAGGGCGTAGACGCAAAAAATCGACCCGGCGAGCGTGCTGTCGCTCGACCCCGGGGTGGGTTCGATGCTTGGAGGTGAGGGGGGGCGGGGGGGTCCACCCTCAAGGGATCAGATCTTAAAAATTAGCAACTGTGCTTGGAACTCACTGCTTTGTAATCGGCGCGAGCTGGTTGTCCCTGCGGTGGGCCGAGAAACAGGGTGGAGGTCCTCCGAGACGTAAAGGGCCTGTGCCTGATCACAAGGAGGGATGGTGCAAGATGGACCATATCAGAGTGAATATGCGCAATTCGAAACAAAACTTTCAACTTAACACATGCGCTCATTGGCAGGGAGTACTTTTGGGGGGAACTTCATAGAGATGTGATTCTCTTTGAGCTTTCCCGCAACCTGTACACTTTTTAGAGTTCCGTACGATATTCTCTTTATTTACTCTCAAAAACGAACCCCCGGCGAGAACGCTGTGACATCATTTGGTATTTCACTATTGGTATATGCATCGGTGTTTACATCCATGATGTATCGAAAGGCAAGGTCATAGACAGGTGGAATACTTCGGCCAAAAAATATCAATGCATCACTGAGCAACCACTATCGTGGAACGGATGCCCATCATACGTCACAATATCCTACGAGACCTCAGAACTTTCATAGTCACACACTTTATTTGGTATTCATATTCACCTTCCAAGGCCTATTCAAACATGCTCTCACGGAAGCAGATAAGTTTGTTCTCTCGGGATGTGCTGGATCGTACGATCAGGGCGTGTATACCCTTGCGGCCTCGTATGGAGGTAAGTAATTGGTAGAACCAATGCTATGCAATATGATTCCTATGATTGTCCAATATTATTTCTGTGAGAGCAGGTCTTGCCGTGCGATTATTGCTACAGCCCTTGGAGGAGAAAGATAGGTTATTATTTCCTCGTCAGGGCGCTTTGGTGGCACTCGGCAACGATCTCAGTGGCAGAGATAGTAAAAAAGAAGCCAGGAGTGTTACGTTCAATCTCCTCCAGGATCTCAAGGACTCATATTTCTTCCTCTTGCGGGTGGTCTTGTACATCGTATTCCTGTTTTCTGCTATTGGATCAAACTACTCATCAGTCATATTACGCTTGCTAGCAGGCAGTCGATGGGGATCCAATCCCGAAGCCAGCGCTGCGCTTTTGGCATGTAATTTATGCGCGAATCTTGCGTTCCAAAGAGATTTCGATAATGGCAATTCTAATGATCTGCAATGGCAGTTGTGTGTATACTGCCTTCCTTGCACTCAATGGCA
>JALLAZ010000643.1:0-13151 GCA_036939755.1 Stephanodiscus triporus | reverse complement strand
GTCCTCGTCGTCGCCGGATCCCAGGGTCTTAAGTTCCTCCTCGGAGAAAGAACTCGTCACGATCGCCATGCCCCCCATGGCGATGACCCCGGTCATCGAGATACTGGCGGCGTCAGTCCCCGTCGCCACGTGGTTGGGGATATCATCTTCGTCG
The DNA here is from genome assembly GCA_036939755.1 of Stephanodiscus triporus. Taxonomy (NCBI): domain Eukaryota; phylum Bacillariophyta; class Thalassiosirophyceae; order Thalassiosirales; family Thalassiosiraceae; genus Stephanodiscus; species Stephanodiscus triporus. The sequence goes on along the minus strand of JALLAZ010000643.1, from coordinate 12,997 downwards.
TCGGTGCCGTCATCCCTCGCCTCCTCCACTTCCCTCTTGACGGCTTTGGCTTCGGCGGCGACGGCATCCTTCCTCTTGCGTTCCCTCATCGAGACCGCGGCCGCCGCCGCCATTGCCGCCGCCGCGGCGGCCTTCTCCGAGGGATTGCGTCTCCTCCTGCGTCTCGGTGTGTGCGGGGCAAACTCGCCCGTATTCGCCGTCGGCGCGTCCTCACTCGACAGATGCGCCGCCCTGCCCCCACTGGAGTCAGGGGGGACGGCAACCGCGTCGGAGGTCCCTAGTCTCGCGATGCCGCGGTCAATCTTGACCTTGGCCGCGACGGAGGACTTGCCCCTCTTGACGTTCTGGAACTGCGGACGTACTTTTCCAACGCCGTCGACTTCTGGATCGTAATTCTTGAGTAACGGACGGGATTCTTCGGGGACTCGTTTGTCGTCCCGGTCTTCGAGGACGACGCCACCGGATCCCGGGGGAGGGACGCCTGGATGATGAGAATGGCGGTAGTGATGGGGATGGGGATGGGGATGGGGGTACTGCGAGTAGGCAGGATGGTGGGGCGGGTATTGGGACGGACGAAATTGCTGGTACTGCGGAGGATAAGACGACGGATACGGGGCGTAACCCCCGGCGTCGGGCGGGTAGGACGATTGTGGTGGCGGTCCCGGGTAGGCCAACGAGGGGCTCGGTTGTCCTTCCGGGGAGTAAGGCGGCGGGTGGTGAGGAGGCCTCTGTCCGCCGTAATAGTCCCACCTGGTAGTCGAAACGATCAAGGATGCGCGGGTGAGTGGGTGATAAAAACGCCGCCGGGGAAAAAATAATGATTGAGCGATGTCGAGGCAAGAAAGCGCAAGGACGACGAATTCCCCCCCCCCCCCTCCNCTCCCCCCCCCCCACCCTCCCCTAAAAAAAACGAATGGCGAAGAAAAACTACTCACGTGACGTAATGGGGATTCGAGTATTGATGAGGATGGCCGGTCGTGCCGTGCCCGCCGCCGACGCCTTGGACCGGCGGCCCCGGCGGCGGGACCATCGGCTGCCTCGTGGGACGTGGAGGCTCCCACTCGTTGCTCCCGCCCACCGACGATCCCGCTCCCATCCCCGCCGCGCCGCCGCCGCCGCTCTCTGCGCTGCGACTGCGACTCACGATGCCGCCCCACGGGGACATATCCGTACTACCGCCGCCCACGACCTGTATCCGTCCCCCCGGACGACGATCGCGACCGGAGGGGCCGCCGTTGGCGGCGGCGACGCCGACGCAGTAGGGATCGTCGCCCCCCGCCGCCCGCGCCTCCTCGCGCGAGTCGCCCGATCCCGATCCCGACGACAGGTTGACGAGCCGGGGAGGGGGGGGCGGCGGCCGCCCCGCCCCCCCCGCCCCGCCGACCTCCCCCGGGCCCGGGCGTCGGCGTCGTACGAACTGCGGTCGCGGCGGCGTCGGTCCCATCGAGGCGGAAGGTATCGACGGAGGACGGCGACCGCCGCCATCGCCAGCGCCTCGCCGCCTCCTGAGGCTCGCATTCTGGGGCGGAGACCACTCCGCCGGCACCGTCTCCTCCTCATCCTCGTACCCGTCGTCGTCCGCGCATTCGTCGTCCTCGTACTCGTATTCGTCCTCCATCTCGACCACCGGGGACGACCTCCTCGGCGGGGGGGGGCAGGAGGTCCCCAACGGAGGCGATGACGCGGGGGACGACGACGACGACGACGACGAGTCGTCGGACGCCGACGGACCGCCCGCGTCGCACGTCGTCGATGCCTTGATCGGACTCGAGGGGGGGTAAACGAAGTTGTTACCTGCGGACGAGGACGAGTGTGCAGTCGGCGCCGCCGCCGCCGTCGTCGTCGGGGCGCCGCGGCCCTTCCTCGCCGTCTGGGCGGGGGTGATGACGTTGGCCTGATGATCGACGACGACGACGCCGCCGCCGGTCGATGACGAGGAGGGGGAGGCGTCGCTGCCCCCGCCGTCGCAACAGTGATCGAACGTCCCCACCTGTCGTATGTCGATGGACCCCCAGCTCGGGGCCGCGACTAGCTGGGCCGCCGCCGCCCCTCCCGACCCCCCCCCGATGTCTTCCGGGAAGGACGGAGGGCGGAGGATCGGGACGTCGGAGGTCGCGGTCGTCGTCGTCGTCGCGGCGGCGGGGGGGGGGGCGCCGACCGTGAACTTGATGCCTCGCGACGAGGACGACGACAAGGCCGAGGCCCCGTCGGCGGCAATCGACGTCGGCATGGACGATGTCGCGCGGGCCGCGGCCCCGGCGTCGACGACGCCTCCGCCTCCCCCGCGATCGGGCGTCCTCGGCAGCTCGGGACTCTTGGGTATGTGATGCGGTCCCCCGCCGCCGCCGCCGCCGCCGGCGTCGTCGTCTTCGTCTTCGTCGTCGGAATGACGGAGCATCATGTACCGCCCGTCATCCTCGTCTTCTTCGTCTTCTTCTTCTTCATCTTCTTCGTCTTGGGGTGGCGGGTCGGGCGACCGACGCGGCCGGGGGGGCAAGGCCGCGTCGGCAGGGTCGGCGGGCGAGGCCCTCGTCGCCCTCGTCGCCCTTGTCACCCTCGTCGTCCTCGGCGTCATGTTTCTACCACCCCTCCCCCCCTACCTCGTCGTCCTATCTTGTATGGATGGTCACTTCGCCCCAATCTTGTATGGGCATTCGCGATTCTTCCTTCTCTCTGGTGTTGTGGTCCAATCACAGAGACTTGTAAGGGGGGTGGCACTCTCAGACTCGTGTAAGGATTCGCACAAAACAATTATATAAAATGAAAGAGACGAAACTGCCTCCGAGAGATTCGCTATGCCGGTTCCGGGGCCAAGAGGCGGCAAAAGAGTACAAATAATATTGATTCGATATCCGAGAGGAGCGCGGGGATGTTGGAGGCGAAATTTTTCGATTTACACACCTCCGCTGACGGTCATGGTTTACGAGGGAAGCTCTACTAGGGACGAATCCTATGCCCTTGAATGATTCTCTGTTAATTAGATAGATAGGGCGCTCGACTGTTCTTTTTTGCTTTTTTCCCGCGCAGCGATGAGAACCCCCCCTCCGACGGAATCGGTACAATGTCGTAACTATTTTGACATGGACAAATTTGTCCTGAAGGTCAATGTCGGAATCACTATCGCCCAAAGAGGATACCGAAAATTGGATTTTCGGACCGTTTTTACCGCGCAAATTCGACCGGCGGGATGGTGGATGGCTGGGAGCGGAGTCGATCCACTGAGTGAGAGTGTGACTTCTTTTTTTCCTCTTTTCTCTCTATTATTTTCCCGCTCTCCGAATCTGTGACTACAACTTACTCCTCCTATCTCTGACGTTGGAATTCATACAGCGATTCCCGCCTGGGTGTGATTATTTCCGAAAAAGTTCAAGGAGGAGAGACGCACATTCCGCTCTCATTATTGGCGGGAAAAAAAAGTCCATTAAAAGAAAACATCATCATGACATGACGTGAATTGGAAAAGGGATGGAAGAGACGAAACCAAGCCGAGATAGATACTTTTCCCCACTCCCAGCGCACAATGAGCGATTCTTGTTCCCTCGCTGATCGAGTAAAAGAGGAGGTGAGAAACAACGGATTGATCTGGGCAGCAGCAGGTTGGGAAATCGAAGTATGGTTATTCGCTCTTATTAGGCATTGATTTTTGTGACATCGACCCCGCATCATCCGCGTTGAATCTCCTTCGCGATGAAGAATAAAAACTAACGTCAATGAATGAAACCGTCCCCAATATCATGAAACGAAAAAAAAAGGTGCAAAAACGATACCCCGATGCCTTGGAATGCATAATCGTTGACCACTCGGATGGATGTGGTGCCAAACTCGAGCTGACGGTCGTCACTAATTCATTCGAAGGGATGCCGCCACTGAAACGTCATCGTGAGGTACAAACTCATTTGAAAGAGAGGGGTTTATTCGAGGAAATACACGCGCTTCAAATCAAGGCGTGGACGGGGGAACAGTGGGAGAAGAAGAAGGGGGATGCGTGACGAACAAAAGGGGAAGGGAAGGTATAGGCGGCGTCCCCAAAAATGCGCTCGAAAAAGAGATCGAGGCTGGCTGGAGTGTCTACTTTTTACTATGAGTTCATCGCGAGTTCATCGCATCGATTATGTTGACCGTCATTAGTCTTGGCCACATACACCACAACCTCAATAATCAAGTCTTAATTTTATTCGCGTCCATATCCATTAATTTAATGCCAGTCAACAGTACTTAACCCGAGCTACAATGTGTTGAAATCAGAGAAGTAGATCGAACCCAAAAAGATACGCACTCCCAGATCATTGGTTGTTCAATATTAGTCATCACGCATGAAATAGTGATTCGAAATATATTCGCCTCCGCGGATACATTATGCCTCGGTGCAGTCGTCAACGGCGCATTCACACCATCCACTGTGCCCCCCCCCCCCCTTCACACGCCATCCATGATTCATCGCGGGTGGGCACTATTTTTCATGCCGCCGACGAAGTGACGCAATCCAAAATCACTTTCAAAGCCTTCTCTGCGAGGATAACCTGCGTCTGGGCTTCGTTCAAGTATTTCAACACTTCATCCTTGCCTCCTCCGGGGTTGTATTCGGCAAATTGCGAGATGAAGGCCATGCTGTTTGACATGTTCATGGCCGTATTCCTAAGTATACATATACATATATATACATATCCAAACGGATAAATGAACAATTTGAGGCTAAGCAGCTTTTTGTCGATCGAATGTAATAATCCAAAGACATATATCTAGATCGTACGAGAAGGCAAGGAGGAGGGACCCCAGAATCGTTTGTTTCTTTTTTTCTTTTTATTCACTCACCAATCCTCCGTCGCCTCGAAGAACGATTCCAACTTCTCCGGATCGATGTCGTCCATGTACTTGACCTTCGCGAAGACCTTCTCGATCTGAAAGAGCGGGTCGGTCGTGCTCCTCAGGCCAAGGTACCTCCTGCACGCGTCCGCGTCTCGCTTGCATTCCCCCCCGTTCTCGCGGCATACGGTCGTCTCCTTCTCCCAATTGGCGAGGAGGTACCGTATGTTCTCGTACCCGGTCCTTATGCGCTCGATCTCCTCGGGCGTGGGAGGGTCGGCCGACGCGGCGGCTAGGGCGGGACTCGACGGGGAGGACGCGGCGACGCCGGCGACGATGGCGGCGGCGATGGCGGAGCCGGCGCGGGCGAGCAGGTCCCGGCGAGAGGATGCAGCGTCCGCGGCGGCGTGGATGGCCGTGGAAGAGGAGGAAGGCGAGACGGTAGATGTTGGCAGATATGCTCCGTGGGGGGCGGTGAATGCCGTGGCGCCAGATGCCGTCGCGGTCGCGAGGACGAGGCAGGCGAATATTCGATTGACCATGGTGGCCGTAAAAGTTGGGAGTAGGTGTGAGAGACAAGAAATAGAGAAAAAAAACAAAATCGACTTCACATGAACGTACGTACTTGTATTCGGTATTAGTTCCATCGTACGACTGGAGACTATCGTATCCTACCTACCGCTCCTGCCTCCCCGCCCATCCCAACCCGATAAGTAGTGTCGAGAGTATCGTTACGATGATTTCCCCACCAAGCGCAGCTAGGCCTTTCCTCTCGATCATTGCCGTCGCGGCGATAATCTCGTGCGCTTCGCTCGGTACGGCGAGAGCCACCACGTCGACATCGGTCATCGTCAGGCATCCGGCGACTTTTTTGCATCATTCGCCTCTTCCTCCCCGAGCGACGATGGACGACGACGTGGCGAGGTTCGCCGTCGACCACCGCGAGCGCCGCCGCCGCGAGGAGGAAGATCGCACCCGATCATCCGCCCCAACAACGACTCTCTCGACGACGACGACCGCCGTGCTGCCGAACGACGCGAAAGATGGCATCTCGATCGGCGGGATGATGCCCGAAGAAATAACAACGCGCGCGCGACGGAGGAGAAAGACGAGGGCGACGCAATTCGTCGCCAAGACGCTGGAATCCTTCAAGCTCGCCGATTTGTACTGGCTGGAATCTCGCGTCATTTCGTATTATGGCCGCCGACGATCTAGGGGGGAGAATGGGACGGATATCATGTCATCCTCGGATTGGTCCTGGAATGTCAGTCAATTGGCCTTTCACCGCCCGACGGCATCACACCTGCTGTGTTGGTACTACAATCACGTGAACGGCAGCCGTCGCGATAACGGCATCGCTCCCGATGATACAGACTATTTCATCGACGGTACCCCTGGCGAATCGTCGACGGTTGAGAAGGTGATCCTGCCGTTCCGACCTGGCCGGTCGCAATACGCCGCTCGAATACTTGCGATGGGGCAATCTCCTCGACAGTTGTTGGACGATATCGTCGAGGGCGAGTCGACTTTCGGGATGACAACGTCGTGGACTCTAGAATACGACACATTCGAGCCTCTGCGCGACAATGAAATTCATCCGGGACCTTCGTTCTCTCGGACGATGCTCCTTTGCGCAGCATCGCGCGCCATCCCCGGCGAGCCATCGCTTACGTCGTTCGATAATCATAGTCTGGAAGGGCGGCGCGCCTCGTACGTGATCATTGAAACATCCGAACGGCTCTACCTGGCGCAGAAGCTATCCCACGAGGAGGAGGGCGACGCATTACATGAGAGGAAAGTCCCCTTGTCGCGAGGGTTTGGTTCTACCCACGCCGTTGCCGGTCGATTTCGATCCACGTGGGCGAGACGACCGTTTCAATACAGCGGGGCGATCGATTTGGACGCGGCCCTCGTTATCGTCGACTTGCTCATGGATTCGCTCCGAGGAAGGATCGAGTCGAAAGCAACGATTCGGATATTGGATCCGACCTGCGGGAGTGGAACCTTCCTCGCATTGGCGCTTATGGCGTGGGGGGACGAAGAATCGAACGCGAATTTGGAAGTCACCGGCATCGATTCGAATCCCAAATGCTCGCGCGGGACTATACAAAATCTGAAGCACCTATTCCCTCATTGCACGGAAGAGAATTCGCCGCTCGGCCTACTTGGAGATGACGATGTCAGGAGGTGGACGCTGATGATTACGAATTCCGATCCTCCTCGTTCGACCGGGCCTTCGTCCAGGGCTACAATATACGCCGATGACTCGTGTCGTCTTCAATCATTCGTCACGGGGGAGAAGTTCGATTGCGCGGTCGCGAATTTGCCCTGGAATCGAAACACCTTCGAGTTTCAGGGACGAAGCGACGACGGATTCGCCAACGATGGCATACTCCGGGCGACGGCCGCGGCCTTAAGGCCCGGATCTCCGTTGGTTGTGGTGAGTGGCGGGCACCGCGACGAGAAGGGGGGGGGGCAAACCGAGGAAGGAGGACCGGAAATATCATTCAACGCAAGAGAACGTCTGGTGGGCATGGGCTTCGTTGTGTTGGGCGAGGCTTCGATTCCTCCTCGAGGATTTCAGCTGCCTCCTGCATCGGGAAAGAAAAGAAATTCGCCGGGATTACTTGCGAAGAATGGGAAAGTCCAGAGAAATAGCGACTGCTGGATAACCGTAGCGATCGCTCCTAAAGAAATATCACAACCTTGAAAAAAAATATGCATTGATGTCTAATTGGTTTGTCTGACCCGCGCTGCTCTGTCGAGAGGTGTGGCGTCCAGGACCTGGAACGGTGGATGTAGGTTTAGAGACCGACACAAGGTCTTGTGTGTGTGTGTGCTGGGCGGAGAGAGAAGAGATCAAATCAACAGCTCATTAGACCTCAGCTAACATAAACCCTATAACTCAAAAGATTGCTTCGACGTGAACCATTCGGCTCCAGAATTACGGGAGGTGGCGAACGTCGAACGCGCGAATCCGCCGGGACACACCTAGACGAGGTTCACACCGTGGTTGGATTCCCGTACAGATCGACCGGTTCAGAGGGATACATAGGACGATCAAGATTTTGGAAGCAATGGAAAATCATTTCGAAATGCCATCCCGTAAAATTGACCCTCTACAACGAAGCGTTGGTGTAAATCTCTTCATTGAAGATTCATTTCAACGCAAGAAGTTTACACACTCATTTGTGCCGTGTGTCCCAGTCAGCAACCTGACACTCCCGTGAGCAATTCTTAACTTTCCCGCATTGTCCACATTGTACATCGCAAAATGACAGGGGCATAATAATCGGGCGTTCCGCCGTCTGGCGTGGACTCAGCGGGGGCTCGCTCTGCTTTGGCAACGACTCCATCATAGCACTTGGGGTAGCTGGCCTTGTCGGGTTTGGGCAAAAGTGTTAAGTTCTCTCGTACACGGCCGCCATCGAATTTCACTGCTAGGGTGGTAAAGTAAGCATCCAACTGACTGCCATTTTGCATGCAGCCCATTTTGGCAAGATCCACGTCAAAGCAGTAAGCGTACGCATCATTCACGGGCTGTGTCCAGACACCACTCAATTCGCCTGAAAAGTCTTCAAAGCGTTTGACCCAATTCTTGCCCTCCGCTAGAGACAATGGAAAAGAGATGCCATCACCATATTCGCTGTGATATTCCATGTTCTGCAGGAGAGTATATCTCGTGGACCGTACACCTGGAACAGGTAACCCCCCCACGAGAAACGGCGATTACAAAACAGTGAGCAAACGTCCCTGGACGACTGGTGCGACCACCATTCTTGCTTGGGTTTCGCACAATCTCCACATCTGTGACGCTAACGAGGATTGCCGTGCAGATGCTATGAGACAGTGTATCCTCCACTGCTGTCGAATATTTTTCAGATAATTCATACAGCCAACGGTTGTGACTCAGCGCTGTCGGGTGAGGAATTGTACATCCACCCAGCGAGCGACATATGGGTTGCACAGCGGTCCTTTTCGATGCTGCGTCTCGGGCTGATACACAAGGCATCACTGCCATAGCGGCAAACTTGCATCCATTCCAAGGAAATTTCTCCTCTATTGCATCGGACGGGATGAGGTGTCCGGCTACCTTGTCATGAAGACCTTCCAAGTGGACACAGCAAACCCCTTTTATAACATAGTCCAAAGCGGACACGCGATGTTTGAAGCCGTTTTCATCGTCTTCCAATTCCTTTTTGAGCAACGTCCACAATAAAGTCCCTGCGTCGCCCTCTTATGTATCAAGAGTAATCATTATTTCAGGATGGCTTATGGTATCATCACCATCTCCGCCCCCAATGATTGCTTCTCGAGCTAAATGTCTAGAGTATTTTCAAAAACGCGATTGCAAAATGTGGGACCCTTATGTTCCTTATGACTGTGACACGTTACTTAAGTGTATGTAGAACCATTTTTTGGTTGGACAACTTTCCGGCCAAAAAATTAGTACTATAATATTTGATGCATGCTGCCGACGATAATCAATGATGACAATGCCCATAATACCCTAATAAGAATAATGTGTCAATCTTATGCATTTATACAAGGCAGTTACATAAACTTTTCATACATGAATCCTCTCGAACAGCCGCCGCATTCCTCCTCATTCGCATTCTACGCGGCAGATTATTCTTCAGCTGAGCAATGCTGACATCGTCTGAATCGACGATGCCCTTCCAATCCTCGGCGCCCTTCTTCACATCAGCATCGTTTGACGACTGCGGGAACACGTAGCCGCCCATCCGGAACGCCTCCTTGGCCGAGAGGGCGGGATCGCGCCACTTGGCCTCCACGGCGCGGTCCATTCGAGAATCGCTCCATTGTCTGCCGCCCCTGCCGTCCTTGTTGCCGGTCCCGGACCCTCCACGCTGCCGCTGATTTCCTCCTCGCTCACGAGACTCCGTCCTGTGGCATCCTTGTATGCGCTGATGCAGTTGTTCTTGCACGACGACGACGATGACGACGATGACGACGACGACGACGGATGTCTCCTCCGGCCTCCCGACGTCGAATCGCCCTTGACAATCTTCTCCAACCTCTCCAACCTCTGCGCTGCAATCTCAACGCCCTTGCGGCCATCGCGCTACGGGCTGTCTCCTCCGACCTCAGCCTCTCCCTCTATCCTATGCTCATTTTACAAGTATTATTTTCAAGTTTTATTACTTTATTTTAACGGACTAAAGATCACTTTTTATCATCAATATTAAGTCTAGTCCGATCTCTATTCGAAGATAGGACATTTTGAAAAACTATCTCGATGCGTCTGATGCGTCTGACGATGTCGTCGTGATGTCACTGAGAGGTCTCGCAATAGGCTAGTGTGACAGTTGCATCTGAGTGATGTACGCAAAGAACTGGTGAAAGAGCGTGCAATTCATAGAGACATAAATATCAGAATCGGAAATATGTGTAACGCGTTCTTCACATTAAATTATGTCAGGTGCTCACTGAGTTGAACACTTTTATCATCCAGCCAAAATATCAGTCTAACTAGGTATTCAACTAAGGGATGCATTCGTCAAAATTACACAATCTCAGCGGGACCGAACCCCCTCCGTCTCCTCGCCCCCTGACCGATAACATCCCCCGCCGACGACGCTGCACCACAAGGACGGCAGTAGCCGAGTATATCATCCCTCACACTCTCCGGGAAGCACACCATGTGCACCGGCGACAGCCACGTGTAGTGAAATCTCGACATCGGAAACGCCGTGGAGGTCATGGACGACGGCAAAGTTCCGAAGACCTCGTTGATGCCAGCGCGCATCATGGAGATCTGACTCCCGACGTGCTGATCGTAGTACTGGGGAAGCCTCCCGTACGCCCCCGCGTGTTGTTGCTGCCGGGCGCCCCCGCCTTGACGACGCTGAGCCGACGACGACGACGTCTCGCCCTTGAGACGATCGATGTGCGTCAGGTTCGTCATGACCACGTCCCACTGATCCGCCATCATGCACAGTGTGAACAGGCCGAAGAGCAAGGCCTCGACGGCGAGGCCCACGAGGGGGAGCAGGTCGGTCGGATGATCGACGCAGCGCGGGAGGTGATGGTTCGACTTCCCGACGCAGCGGAAGAAACGATAGACGAGGAACGAGAAGGAGTAATGGCAGGATAGGAAGGTGTAGAAGATGAATAGGAGGAAATACTGCCAGAAATATGCGATGTAAGGATGGGTTTTGAGTGATGATAAAGTACAGACATAACGAAAGGAAACATCGTTTGTGGAGATCACGACAAGAAAATTGGACGAATATCCGGAATCCACAGCACCTTATCCCCCCCCCCCCCCCCTCCTGACTCACCTTGTGATTGCCTATTCCGACTGTGGTAATTAACGAAGAGAGGCGAGAGATTAGACATTACACAATTGCAAAAAAGGTCGCTTCGCTCGTTTAAGCAGGATGACCAATCGAAGAAGAAGAAAAGACCGGAATAAATGCACGTCCGTTTGTCTCGGGACGATGTATATTATTCCGGACTCACCGCAATTGTTAATCCACGGACAATGATGGTCCATTTTTATGATGCAACGATCGCAAATGCTGCCCAATTGGTATTTTTTTTTGTTTTCCCAAAAGAACCGCCGCCAACCGTCCACGACAAGGGCGACAAAGAGAGAGAAAGGTGAGTGGGTGGGTATAGGGGGCATGATGGCGGGCGAAGAAACAACTAAACGATATCGGAAATACCGGACGATGGGATAGAGATTAAACGGACGGACGTCCTCTCCCGAAGAAAAGAAAACAACGGCAACGCCTTGTTCGTTCGAAAACGAGGGAGGGCAAAAATAAGAGCGAAAGCTCTCTCAACTCTCTCTCTCTCTCCCTCATTCTCTCTCTCACTCACCTGCAATGATGCGCCCTCGGCGGCTTGAACGACTGACACCGTCGGCACATCCTCCTCCCACGCACCAATCGCTGCTGTTCTTCCCGCTCCCGCCTCTCCTCCCGCAATCGACGTTCCTGCTCCCGCCAGGAGGAGGAGGAGTACGGCGGATCGTTCCCGCCGCCGCCGCCGTTCGCCGACGCGGGGGGAGCGGTCGACGACGACGACGACGACGATGCCGTTCGTGTCGCCGAGGGGCCGACGACGGGCCCCGCGGCGGCGGCGGCGGCCGCGGCGATCGCGGGGAACGCGACGATCGCCGCCGCCGCCGCCCCCCCCGCGATCGCAGACGCGGCACCCCCGGCGATCGTCGACGCGCGTCCCCCCACGGCTGCTCCGTCGTCCCTCGCGAAGATCGTCGTCCTCTCCCCCTTGATGAGGTCGTCGAGCTCGTCCGCGCTCCTCCTCGTCGGATTGTCGTTGTTATCCCCCGATGTCGTGGTCGTCGTCATCATCGTCATGTCATCCATCTCCGTCATCTCCTCCTCCGGGAGGGGAACGGCGTCGGGCGGGACGCTACCGGGATCGGACGTCATGGCCTTGTAATGCGAGTACATCGCCAGGGACGATATCGCGACGAACGAAAGCGAGTGGAAGATGCATAGGGGGGTGTACGTACGATATCCGTCGTCGTTCGTTATCGACATCCACGGCGGCAGCAGCACGAGGCAGAACGCGTACATCCCGTAGACGTGGAGGGAGTACGTGACGCAGGCGCATACAAGGCCGCACGGGTCGAGGTTGAGCCACCTTCGATCGAACGGTCGAGTGCCGCATCTGTCCCGCCTGACCGTCGCCGCGAGGACGATCGCATTGCTGTTGCCGTTGTTGCCGTTGTTGCCGTCGTTGTCGTTGTTGCCACCCTCGCCGTCGTTGGCGGTTGGCGCGACGACCGCCCTGGCGGTCGGGGGGGGCGACGCCGCCTCAACGTCGGCCGCGATCGGATCGGGACCGACGACGCCGACCCGCACGCCGCCGATGCCGCCGCCGCCGCCGATGTCGTCGTCTGTGTCGTACCCGCTTCGGCGGCCCGAGACGTCGCCCAGAGTCGTGGTGGTGGTGGTCGACGACGACGGCCTGGCCTTGTTCTTGCGCTGCATCGTTTGCGATGTTGTTCGCGATGGATGATGATAATTATTTCCCCGTGGGATTTTATTTTTAGTGAGTTATCATCTCGTATTGTTAAGTATCGTACTCCACTCTGCTCTACGAGTTTAATCTGGGTTTTGAAACAGGGCCAAAGGGACATCGTATTTTAGTATGTACACCAAAAATTCTTAAGTAGTTAAAAATGCATTAGAACTAA
>JALLAZ010000642.1:0-13141 GCA_036939755.1 Stephanodiscus triporus | reverse complement strand
CACACATATTTGGTCCAGATTCAGGGATAAGCTCTCACTCCTTTGGTCGCTCGTATTGGAGGAGGGCTCCAGATGTAGACTCTTCCATTCTTGGCGTGACTAGGTATCCTGATTCCATGGTCGTCCTTGGTTCCTCCGATGATTCCGTGGCCTTCGACAAACCATTCTTCTTCCTTCAATAGCTTCCCTGCTCCCACCTTTGGTGTCAGCCAAGACTTTACATAATCCAATACCTTCGGGAATCATTATATGACGGAAAGTAACAGGTCGACATATGACAGCATGTCCGTTCCTGCCAGTACTCCTTCCAGAAAGGACCACCGAGACAGGCCATTGGTGCCTTGTGCAATCATCCGGGTTCCAGCAACATGGACCATGTGCAGTACAAAGCCGTGTTGTAACTCGGCCTTCTTTAGTCTCAATATCAGTTTGTGCAGCAGCTTTGAGGAGGATCCCCCCTTGAAAAAACAGCTTTTGGCCGTGGAATTGTTGGTGAACAACCACAACTCGCTGTCCTCGAGGTCACCCTCCTTTGCTTCTTCCTCAACCGTCTCTACAAAATTCCTTAGCACTATTCTCCAATCATCGTGGCCTTTGGGAACTGCAAAGTACTTAACTTTGTATTTGTGGGACCAATGTACCGCCTCTTGATAAGACGTTGAATCTTCTTACGCTTACGCAAGACTACCTTCTCCTCGGGGCCGAGTCTTGGTTGCATTTGTTTCGAGGTGGGTCCCCCTCCCGTGAAATAGACCTTTACACCCTCAAGTGCTTGTTTCCTGAACTGAGAGGGGGAGCAAAAGTACAACAGGGTGGAGCCGAACGGGTATTCGAACCACCCATTCCCCGCTGCTTGCCACAGGATTTCTTCGACCGACTTGATTTCTATTGCGTCTCCCTTCGTGCCGTTCCGAGCGACGGCAACCCAATCCGGTCCAAATTTCTTGGTCATGAGAGCTCGTGTCTCCCTCCACAACCCCCACCGGTAGATTTGTAAGCAGAAGCTTCGCAGTGAATTGAGAGCCCTCGATTGTCTTGCTGATGGAGGCCCCCTGCAGACCTTCTTGTCCCACAGACCAATTGGTACCTCAGCGTCATCGGCCTTTACCGCCTTGGCCAAGTTGTGTTCCAATTTGATCTTGTCAAGGTTGGTATCCTGAGAAGCCTCGTTGCCGATGATTTCCACAACTGGGCTTGCATCATAGTCACCTACTGGCTTGTCGTCCAGTCCGAATTTGTACCTCGTGAATGCTGACCAGCCCCACGCTTCTGCGATCTTCCATGCCAAGTCTGCCTCCGAGTCTTCTTCTTCACTATAATCTCCTCATTCGATACAGTCTTCATCATCCTCCTCCACACTTGTTGATTCTTCATGCTTTTGTAACACATCATCCGCTTTGTCCTCCGTCAAAGCCCCCGAGTCGACAGATACGGATATGTTGACTTCGGCGTCTTCCAGTTCCATGGGCAGGACGCTCGAGTCCTGACTTTCCACTTTGGCCTGAGGGTTAGCACCCGTGAGACCCCCCCCAACATGTCCCCACATGGAACGAAGTATACCCGCAACCACAATTGGAGGGAGACTTTGCAACAGAAGACTGCGATCACAGCGGTTCGTGAGAAAGTGCTCAGGCAACATGGCCGGAACGTCCAAACCCCGGAAGGATATGAGGTGGAAAGCTGACGTGACCCCCCCAAAGTCGGCGTGAGCCAACACCGTCGAGAAGAGACCAAACTCGGAATGCCATCGACACGCCCAGTTGGAGTATAAACCCCGTACTAGACAAGGCTGATGGCCTGAGAAAGCCATATCCAATGAATAAAGTAGAGGCCCAGCATGCGCACTTAGTTTAGGTAGCACTGCACTAAGGAAATCACCCTTGCCAGATGCCAAAATGGTGCAGCCACGCCGGTGAGGAGGCACCTCCGGCAGAGATGACCAATCCTTCAGGGTTCCCAACACCGCGTCTGGGCCGATAGAAGGTTGGAAAACATCTTGAAAACGGATTTGCATAAACACAGAATCGAGTGGCAACCCCCATGCCAACACGACAGGAAGCCAACATGGCCATTCCTGAGCTACTATTATGATCTTTTCAACCCCTACAACCGGATGGATCATCTGGCGGACTATTCCTGACGTGGGAGCATTGGCCATATGAGACACCGAGACTGCTGGGGTGAAGATTTACTCCCTAACCTTGAGGTTGTTAAGGCGGATGAGCATGGCAGCTTTACCGTTGAGTTGTTGAAACTGTCTTGAGAGCCGCAGCCTTGGCATCCTTTTGTTTGTCTTTGAGGTCCGCGACTTCCTTCTTCAATTGATCCACCTCCCTCTTGAGGCCCATCGAGGTCTGATCAGCCTTGTGACATGTAAGAAAACGCATGAAAGTGCTGTTAAGTACATGATGGTGGCGAAATTTGTCCTTGATGTAAGCCGCCATGCAGCCCTGAGCTTGAAGGGCGACCCATGCAAAGTGGGCCACCGCAGAGGTGCATTCGGTGATGTCAACATTTTTGGTGTTTCCACGGTACTCGAAGATGTTGTCGCAAATTTGTACAATCTGATTGGATAATAGCAGAAGGATGTGCTTGGGCAACAGGTTGAAAGCGTGAGTAGTTGGTATTCATCATCGATGTAAGCCACCAAATGTTCCCAAAATGTGTTTGCGACATCAGCAGTGCGTAGTGCCAGGCTTCGTAGCTCCAGATTGGAGAAGCTGTCCTCGCAGTATTGGCGATGCCTGAGCATACAGGCTGCAAGTCTCACCATGAGGGTCTGCTTCCTTCCGTCTCCCAAGGCATCACCCTTCCAAGCTTCATAGGAATTGAACATGAGGATCGTCGTGGTGCTCAAAATCTGTTCCTGCTTGATGGAGCCGATGAACGCCGTGGGGTAACGAGTAGACATGGAGTGTGCACAGGTCACTTCCACTTTCCCCCTCAGGCCAATCTTCTTCGAGCGTTCAGCTTTGATGAGGAATTGGGAGGCGTTGCCCGTGCCAGAGCTTGAAAATGACCAGAACAAGATGATGTCGACGAAACCCGCGAGGCCCTCGACGGACGGGTTCTTGTTCATGAACCAAAGGACCAATTCCGTTTCAGATGCAAACCTTCTGGTCAAAAATTATCCCTGTATTATTATAGCTTTCGGTCAGCACCTCTATCTACTAGTGTAAAGCAAATTGGCCGTGAGTGTTAAGGCGTCCCCCCCAACGCTGACTGTCCCTAACGGGGTATCGATGTCGACGGGAGGATTCGCCGCAGCACGGATAAGAGACAGGAGTGGATGGCCAGTGGGAGGGGCTGCTGCCAACAGTATCTCAACTTGCTTGATGCAATCCATCACCATCGTCCTTTCAGATCACTGACGTGCCGTTGTGACTTCCGCTGCCTCCGCATATTGCTTGAGTGCATGAAGAAGATCATCCATTTGAGTATGCAACACCTCGAGGTCGTCGGCAGAAGCAGATCCGTCCTGTGCGGCTTCAATGGCCTCACCCAAGGACCCGTGCTTGGCTATCAAGATTTCGAGGTCGCCAAGCCTGCCACGGATGTCGTCGGCGAGGCCTTCGACATCGGGCTTGTGGTTCAAGTACGCAACCGTCACTGCCTTGTTGAGCAAGTTGAGAGCCACCCGATGCGCTCGCGCCGTAGGGCCCCACTCCGTTCCAGCTCCTAGTTCACTAACATCATCGTCCCAGTCGAAGTTGAGGGCCAAACCTCCGTCGCGATCGATGTTCATCCCATTGTCCGTGTAGGAGGTGTATGTGGACTTCAAGCCGATCTCTTCATCTTTGAAGTCCATGTCATCGGATTCGATTGCGTCATTGATCTTGGCGAATACGTGCGCATGTGCGTTGATGATTAGATGGCACCATTCCTTGCTCGTGAGCTCCTCATCCTCGAATTGGGACTTCATGTGATTGGGTATGCGGTCCACAGGGATCCAATTGTCAAAGCGCACTGTAGGTTTGCCGCTGCTCATACCCCCGGGAGGATAATAACAGTTAGCAATGGGAATGAATTTGTGGCCCTTCCTGTGTGCCTTGACGCCACAGTGGGTGTAACCCCCATCCCTGGGTGCCACACAGAACCTGGACTTGCTCCCGACGACACCCAAGCAAAGAGTTTTCTTGTCTTGACTGGAAATAAGAATGATCCTTTGTGGGGAGTCTTCGGAGTTCTTGGGGGTGTTCGCCGAGGAAGTGCGTGACGCAACCTTCCCCGGACTTGGGCTCGATCGGCCACCAGCAGCCCTCCCCAGACCTGGGATTGATCGACCACCACTGGGGTCCGTAGGCCCCCAGTTCCCCCCCCCCTAAACAGAACGAATACCACCAGCATGACGAGGCGTGCCCGCCACGAACTCACCAAAAGTAGCTCGGGGAGAAGCAGCGCGTGCAGCCATCCCGCGGGTGGAGACCCCCCCCCGAGTCCGTACTGGCAATAAGGCAAAGCTAGAAGCAGTCAAGACGTCGTCATCCTCCCGCTCGCTGAGTTCAAGCCGGTGGAGGAGCTCGGACTCAAGCTCGCTGGGCGGAGAGGGGCGCGGAGCCACTGGGGGATGGCGCCGGGGAGCGGACATCTGAGGAGAAGAAAGAGACAAAAGCAGGAAGAGAGAACAACAAAATTTTATGGAACCGTCTGCATCGTCGCGGCGGGAGTATGTGTGCGCTTTTCACAACCAACGCTCGCTTCGACGCTCTTTTGATTCAGCCAATTCTGATGCTCTCATAATCTCACGATTGTGAGTGCATCTTTAGTGCATCTGTTGGATGCGCTTCCAGAGGTCAACCAAAGCCAGGTAGTTCAACCTGGTTCACATGACACGTTCGTGCGTCATTGGTTGACCTCACGTCAGATTATCTCATCGTCCTCGTCCGTACGTCACCCGTTATGCCGCCTTTACTTCATCAGTTCGGATAGGCAGGGTTATTGGAGATTGGCCACTATTCCATCGAAAATCTTGTTTTTTGCTCATTTCCTCACTCGGTATTAAATAGATAAGTACTATTCATTAAAACAAATATTTCATGCAAGCTCTATCTTCTACTTCGAGCCAAATTCCATCATGTGACATTTCGTGAAAAGTTCAATCGCCATCAATATCATTTTGAAATCGGCAGCCATTAACTATTATGGCGCCTTCTTGCCCAATAAATTAATAGGCCCCGTCTTTTCCACAACTTTCACTAGCGATGTTATCCCTCTCAGAGCTTGTAATGTGATTAACGCATACCAAACATTGACGAGAGTGTCGCTATCACTCCCATTTAATATTTCGCGCCCAAACGAAGAATACTCCAAAACAGCAAACATGGCAAACGCGGAAATGACACTCAATGCCATGGACATGGCTTGATAAGTGAATGCTCCTGCGCCCTGTAGTACTCCATCAGCTGCAAACACGAACGAGTTTAGCGGCTGCGCAAGTATTACAATCGTCAGAAGCTTGCCCAGTTCTATTCGGGTGACATCATCGGAGGTAAAAAAGTCAATTAGGAATCCAGATGCGGTACCAACCCATAAACATGCCGACAGCGTTAGACCGAGTGCCAATCCCCACTTAAATATAGTTTGGCTAATAACCCTAACTGCATCAACATCATTCCTTCCCTTCCCATCCGCTACCAATGCTTGACTTGCAGTGGCCAATGCGTCGCATAGAAACGAACATAATAGCCATAATTGTAAGGCCACTTGATGAGCCGCAACACTCGCAGACGCACCCAAAGATACGGCAGACATCCCATCTGTCGGCGTTGAGCGAGCAGCCATTGCAGCCGCCGAAGACATTGCCACCTGCAGCACAATCGATCGTAGGAACATGGCTGAGGATGCTACGACCAGCGGACGTACATCCTCCCATGCGGGTAAATCCAATAGTGGGGTTACGGTCAGCAAAACCTCGCCGCCATCTTTGTCCCGTTGGTTGTCGAGTGCATCAGAACGACGAACAATGCTCTTTTTCCCATCACCGCCACCCGATGCAGTAGGCAATTTCCCACTTAGCACTGCCAAGAAGCATAATGCCGCAATCCACTCAGCGACAGTAGTCGCGATGCCGGCACCGCGTGGTCCCATTCCCAAGTTTGCCACTAAAATTACATCCAACGCCAAATTGACCAAGTTGCTCCCGAGCAATATCAACGTAGGCGTCCTGGTATCGAGATATCCCCGCATCACGCCGTTGGATGCCGAGCATAGCAACACTGCCGGTGCCGCCAGTGCACGCGCCACCAAGAATTGCTCCGCGTATTCATCCGCCTGAGGCCCTGTGACCGTCGTCCCCATGACGTGCAACAACGGAACGCGATAGACGAGCAGGATCAACGAAAGAGACGATCCCAATACAATTGCTAGCGATAATGCCTGTCCACCCACCAGACTTGCACCAAGTTCATCCCCGGCCGCGCGTTTACTCGCCACAAGGGGTGCCGTGGAAGTCGCAAGGAAATTAAACACGTAGAACGAGAAGACAAGCAAACTCGCCGCGCTTCCCAATCCTGCCAGCGGGAATGGATCGTTGGGAGAAGAGTAGCGTCCGACAAACGCGGTGTCGGCAATCGTCATTAAGGGATCGATGGATAGTGAGATTAGGGCGGGTATGGCCAGATTGAGAATTTTTTTCGATAATGATGTGTTGTCGCTGCTGCTGTTACTGATGATTGAAGAAGAAGACGACGATGAACAATCGACTGCACCATCATCGTCTCCAACATCAAATACAGGAGATGATGATTCGCCACACGCGTCATATCCCTCCTTGGACATTTTCAAGGCCATGACACGACCGCGAGAATGATGCGCGGATAACGGAAGTGGCAGGAGGGTGGTGGTCATCTCCATGGTGGGAAATTTCAATACCGGTGTAAAGATGTCGTTGAAAGTCGACGAGGGAGTATGACGAGGAGGAGTTAAGCTCCATGCGATGCAGCATGCTGGCCTCGCGAGGAAGAACAATGCCATTTCTGTCCCTAACGGCTTCGCCATGGTCAATCAAGTTCAAGTACCATGTGACAAGCGCGATACGTAGGTATGTAGAGTAGAGTATTTACCGCATGTAAGTAACGTAGGTAGGTACCTCTCTCTCCATTCTCCTCCGCAACCCCAAAACAACTCCTCCTCCCTCACGTCCCTCACCCGCACAGAACCCACCCCTCTGCCTTCCCCCACAAACAGATCGTGTCTCGCAGCACTCTCACCGACCGCTGTGGACTGCTGTTCTGTGGGCTGCAAGAGTCAGGCAACGCGATCCTCAAGACAACCACCCGCATGGAACCCAACACATCTACGAAATCCTCAAGACTACACGAACCACCACCACAACAACTACACTTGTCATCAGTACGAGAATACACAGAACGATAGCAAGCACTCAAGAAACGACGGCTCATCATGTCGTCGTCTATCCAACGTCTCCTCGCATCATCCGCACCCGACTCTGAGTCGGGGGGAGTTTCGGTCTTAGCCGTCGCCATTATCACTTTGGAACTTGTCATATTGTTTGAGACGATGCGGCGTCAGGTAGGTTTGGTTGAAACTCTTTCACTCCATTCTGGCCATTTGTCGTTATCTATGTAATGTTTCAGCTAAATACAACACCATACTTGCATTCCACCTGAAAGCTCGACGTGGCCGTTAGTGGGCACCAATTCTTTCAAGCTGTGGTGGACTTGATTTATCGCGAGATAACGACTTTAGGAGTCGTTGAGTTTTTCCTTTATCTTTTGCACAAATATTATTTGGATTATAGCTCTGAAGTGGAAGGTGATAACTCGCTCTTTGTGAATGACACATCTTTTTCTTCTTCTTCTTACTTCTTATCTGAAGTTCTCGCTTGGGCCTAATCAAATATCTACCCCTCCCTGTCCCTCAGATCTATTCATAGACTTTCATTTCATGTTATTTTATAGTGCGTATCCCATCCCCCTGCTTTGTCATTGCTGACCAACGACCTAATCCTATGTCATCTTTGCCACTCTCGTTGTGATCTAGCTGCTCTATTCAATGCCATCCAAAGTTGCTTAATTCGGCTCCTAGGTAAGATAATCAAGGAGATTTTCTCCGTCATAGTGCTTTGCACTCATCGGACAAATATGCCTCGTCCCGTTCGTTGATAGCTGGCCACAGAACGGACAAGTCATGGGTACAAACGGAAGAAATTGACATCGGCCATTACGTTGCCATCCGTAAAGAATTCGATCGGCTCGAAAAGATAACACTACGTCTCTCCGATAACGTCAACGAAAAACAATCATCTTGCTGGTATTCCTTCCAAAGGGCAGTGCATGATTTGACATTCAAAATACAACATCCGCATTTAACCAGACGGAAGAATCAGCTGTTGGTGTCCATACGCTTCCATGAATTACGAGCGCATTTGATTGACAGCAATAACCTACCACCCAGATTCAAAGTATCACACTACCTCAAACGGTCTTTGACGAGTGTTTTGCTTGATTTTGTACACATTTCACCTGGTGCATGGATAAGCGTCATGGCTACTGCCAATTTGATTCACTTTGGCGGGGGAATGCTTGAGGTTGATAGGTCGGAGGATGACGTGGAAGTGGAGCGTTATTTGGCATACACTTGTATTTCAATGATGTTGTGCTTTATAGTGCTTGCATTCGTTCTGTATTTTCAAATGAAGTCTATTTTCTCCAAGATACTGCACATGAAGCTGACTGTTGCTGATTCTGAAGAAGATGTCGCCAGAAGTGAGTCATTATTTGTGCATTGACGAACTAAATGACCAGCATTCACTCACGTTAAATTTAAGCATGGAGAGGCTTCAGCGTTTTGAGTTCATCTTCTACCGATCCCATCGATCAGCTTGATTTGTTTTGGGGTCGCAGTCCGCATCTCGTTATTGTGATTATCCAGTACATGCAGGTGAGGAAGTTGTCAAGCATGTCCTTCAGGATTTCTCGATATTGAAATACTTATTTGACATCTTGTTGCAGTTTGTCTTCGCATTTGGTAGGTGGATTGCGACTGGCGACTTGATCTAGATCTGAACTTCCGTCTCACAAAAATTCAGGATTTTCTACATTTTTTACTTTTCACAAACGTATCATTACGCACTATACTTTGACTGTGACGTGGAATGCTTTCTTTGCGGGTTTCTTATTGTCGTATCTGATTTTTATTCTCCTTATGATGGAAGTTATTCCTTGGTAGGTGGATGGCATGGCGACCGGCGACCTGATTATTAGCGTTTGAAATTACCTTCTCACGTTATACTCATTTTTCGCCCTTTCCATAAGGTATACTTTATGCACGAGCATGGGCCAGCTCGTTAATCAAGAGAGGTATGTGACATGCAAAGTCGAACTGCGTCATTTTTCTTCGTTTCATTGACACCCCCTCTTTACTACCACGCACGCAAGGCTTCATGAAACATTAGCCAGACTGAGGCTGGATGACGAGATAAGAAAAATGAAATCACTCGAAGAAGAGAAGAAGGCCGAGGAGAAGATTTCACGGCGAAAAAGAGAACTCGAGGCAAAAAATGCCAAGGCTGCCGCGAAGGCTGCTCAGGCAATGAAGGCGAGTCTAATTCTACATTCGGCGCTGAGTTTCTTTCCCCACGTAAGCCCCATGCTTTGTCTAACTCCCATTCAGAAAACTTACTCCGCGGAGAAAGTTCAAATACTAAACGCCGGCACACTATTCTCGGGCTTATTCGTCCCTATGGGCTCAGGACTAAGGAAAAGTGGACTTATTCGGGAAAAATCGCTGTCAGATGGCGTTCTCTCCATGAAGACAGACATTAGCCATATGGATTTGTTCCGTTCTGGTTCTAATTCTCCAAGTGGCAGTACAAAACAGTCAACTGCCACTGCTCTTTCAATGCAAAACATGGAGGAAGATGAAACACATCTGCGTGAAACTTTATCATTGCAATCGAAGCAACAGAGGCGTTGTTTTAGAACATCAATATCAGATAGTGTGGCACTCATGCGAGAGGCGTACACTTCTCATTTGGACGTTCTTGCCGAAAAGCCAATAATACTCTCCAAAGAGGATAGCATGAAATCTCCAGCGGCGCCAAGCATGCAAAGTCTGAATGCGCCAGATGTTGTCAATGGGCATTTTGAGAGCCAGAAATTATGCGATGAACTTTCAGATTTGTCGTTGGAGAAGCGTGAACGTAAGCAGAGACGCCGTATTATGAAGACATCGTCTGAAGGAGTTCCCTCCATGCGGTTGTCTATGTCCAACAAGCCGAAGATGCTATCTTTTGACCCTGATAGCGAGAGGGAGCCCGCAAGACTCGTGACTCTGTTGGAGCTGACTAAAATGTCGGCAACGGTGCGTTGCTTGTCACGAGTTTGATTTCTGTTGTTGTAAATTGCCTCTGATAGTATAACCCCATTTTCTTCGTTCCAGGATCTGCCCGAGATTCCAGCCTTCAAACGAAAAGTCAAATCAAATCGACACCAGAGAAAGAGGTCTGTTTCTGATGGGGTGGCACTGATGAGGGCTGGGGTAGCCAGCAACAGGAGTTCAGTTGCTGTGACCAGGGCATTCACGGATGATTTAGCGACGAGAAACATTGATCCTAACAAAGATCAGCACAACTACGAATCAGGAGATAAAAAATCAGTGAATTTCATAAGCAGACTTACCTTCTCATCAGGTCAGAACTTCGACGCAAAAGAAGAATGCATTGATACTACCACAAGTGTTGATGGCGATGATACCGATATTGATGATGTGCCTGAAGCTATGTTAAAGAACACTGTTGCACGGGAAGGTAAGATACAAGCCTTTGTGCAAAGTATCAATCTCGCATCATTCTTCCAGAGTTCTCGGTACCGCATCATGTCAGCATTTATTGGACCGTTACCATGCTTCTTTTCGGTAGCGTAAGTTGTGTGTTTCTTTTGTTGTGGCATTCTATAGAAACGAATATCACAATTGAATCGGACTCATCATGTTTCATTCCAATTATATTCCTTAGAACGTAAGCATTCCATTTGCATTTTTTCTTAATTCTCGTCGTTTGTGAGAGAACGATCCTTACTTCTGATTTCACACTTGGACTTGCTGATTATCAGAAGAGTTCAGGCCTTCAATTATTATGGAGACCATGGAAAAAATGTATGGGATAATGTGATGCCTTTTTCCTTCTGGTTGGAGGTATCCCTATACTGCGTCATGATGGCAGAGATGTTATTGATTCTTGCAGTATTTTTGACGAAGAAAGGAAGGGCAGGATCGTTTATTCACTGTTCTGCTGCGGCATTCGGCATCGCGATCAATTTGATGTGCCTCTTACTTCTTTTGGTCGCGGAAACGAAGAGATGCTGTCCAGACGACAACATTACTGTCTTGAGGCTACTGGCTACAGATACGTCGGAAGAACACGATGAACTTGAAGATGCACATGTCGAGTGCTGCCCCAAATTTGGCCAACGCACTTACGGAGGATTCGGCAAAATCGAGCCTTTCACTGCTCTCATTTGGTTGACTCAATTCCGTTTTTTTGTGGCATGGTGCATTGCAAAAATCTCCGGAGATAGATCTATTCGCGGAGGAGTCTTGCCCTCTGGCGAGGAAACAGAAGTGGAACAGCATGGGTCTGATCCTACAGACAAGGTCCGTGGTTTATGGCTGACTGCGATCGGCGTGCATAGCGAAACTGCAAAATCTTGTGGATTGTTCTCTGGCGAGTTGTTGCAGTGCATGCTTGGTATTTACTGCGATTCTAATGGTAGTGATGATGGCAAGGAGTCGGTGAAATGTAGTACTGAAGACGTTCGAAGCCCAGACGTCAAAAACGAGGTTTCAGATAATGAAGCATATCAGCACCGTGGTAAAGAGAATATCCCAATAACTTCGAGTCGAGGGCCGAATGACTCATTGACCACATCAACAGTAAACGTGAATGATTCTGGAGTTTTGTTTGAATATCCAAAGGCACGTCTCATCCGTCGTATGCGCCGGTGCCAACGCCGCTTGCTCCCATTTATGGATGATTGGAATGTCGTGGATGTAGTCCTCACAAGCCATGAGCTGGTCCTCTTCGATGTCGTCGATGCGACTGATGACCTTGGCTTGGTTTCGCAAGATACAATATTTAGTTCTACTGATGGATGCAAAGGGTTGTATTTATCTGAAGTTGCCAAAGGAAGGAAAATTGTCAGCCAGTTCAACCTTGATGAGATTGACTTCATGGATATTGAGCATCGAGCTCCCATCCCCCAAGAGGAGATAGAGACTGACGATGTTGAAGCGACTCACAACAATAACCTTCTGGAATACTGGCAGGGTGGCAAAAGTCAGTTTGAAGATTACGAAGTCGTTGCCATGAACAGGCGATGGAGCCACGTTCCCGAAGACAGGTTAAAGATTCATTTCAAATACAGCACTTTGTTCTTGCGCTTCTTTGTGGACCTGAAAGAAAGGGAGCACACAAGCAAGGCTTCAAATAACAACGATGACATTGGCTTAACTGTTGCTGATGTCGGCGCAGAGGCAAAGTTATGGTGCCGCACCATTGCAAGGTATGTCTGTAATGCCTTTTTAGATATCTAGGATTTTTTTCTCAAACATCTACCAATCGTTTCCTCTCCTTCCCTCCAAAGACTTCGGGGCGCATCCAATCTGAGGTGGCAAAATTTGCCGCATTTTGGTGAGAATGGTACGGATGAGCTAGAGATCCTAGACTTCGTCAAATATTATGATAGAGAGCACGACGACATTCAAAAATCAATGAAGATGCACAGAGCTCACCACAGACGCAAGAGTTCGATATTTAGGTAACTATCATATCCCGCTGCATTATTATGTTGGTCGTCAACCTGTTACTTGCTAGAGACACAACGCTCTTTGTGAAAATTCACTTACGGCAGTAAGGTTAAAATGATTTTAAGGGAAATGAGGAAAAATCTACAAGTATGAAGGTTAGGCCACCCAAACTACTGAGTAGTGTTTTTTTGCCGTCCGAATCCTGCGCCGACTTAGCACCGGGTAAAATGTACAAGTTTCGGGTTAGATTTTGCTTCAACTGTACACGTCCTTAATGTGACCGGGTAAAATATACACGCCCAAACATAACTAATGTGTAACATGACACACCCTTCTCTAAACAGCTGTCTAAATATACACACGAGTCATAATTCAC
>JALLAZ010000641.1:0-14280 GCA_036939755.1 Stephanodiscus triporus | reverse complement strand
AGCATCAAAATGACCCCTTCCTCCCACACCACACACCTGAAAACAACAGAGAATACAAACTCAAAACACTAACGTCCAGAGTCTGGCAAGGTCAAAATTGAAGAATACTAGTCTCACTGGCTAACTGTTTGCTGCCATGAGCCAACCCTTATCTTCCATTGATGACACATAATTAGTCTCTCGCCCAAATCCCAACAGTCACAACTCCTTACAATCATCACTCCTCCCACCAATTGTTGTTATGACAACAGCCATAGTTGAGTTTGGAATTGATTGCAATGATGCTCCTGTGACTGTCCATCCCATCCATTCAAAGTATTACACCAATCCAATTCCAAATAATGGCAGATGTTCTCCTCTGTATAATAAGCCCTCCCATCATTGTTGTAGCTGCCATTCACTGCCGTGATGATGCCCCTGCTGTTGGTGCTGGTGCTGCTGGCTGATGCTTCTGTTGCCACCCTACTATCCTAATGGTCAATGCCTTAGATGCTGGGTAAACTTTGATGCCACCACCACTGATATTGTCTAGAGTAACCATATCTAATGCTTTTTCACCTAATATTTCAATCTGAGTCTGAGGAATACCTTATGCTAATGTTTGGTGTGATATTCCTGTGTATCAGCATGAGTTCTACACACTACAAATTTTGAGATACCAAACACAATACAAAAAACAATAGAGAGAGGACTGGTTTTGATCCTAGCTGGCACCTTTTTCTACGGTACTGTTTCGTTAAAAAAAACTAGTGTCTAAATTTTTTGTACCTTTAAGTACTAAGTACCTATCCTACCAGAGTAGCGTACACTAGTGCGCAAAAAATGCATATTTTTCCCCCTCGAAATGAAGGCAAAGCCTAACTGCACCCCCCCATTTTTACTGCCGCTGATGAATCCACTGTGCATGGCAATTTGTCAGCTGTGCTTGGGGGGAGCAGGAGTGCATTAGTTATTGCATTAAAGAGGGGGAAAATATCACCCTTGGATGGGTGCTCTGCTCTACAAAATGGGTAAAAAGTATGATACTACGCGAGCACAACACAACCACACAACCACAACACACAACAACCAACTGAGCCGCTGCCGCCCTACCCTCCAGCGGCTTCAGCCCTCTCCCTCCATGGGTAGTGCAACCCATCGAAAAACAGAGAGGGGGGCGGGGTCTTGGCCTTAGGTGGCCGCCGTTTGATGATGAAAAACAACAATCAACCGAAAGTCGGCGGAAGCGTAAGGGGGGGTGATAGAGGGGAGGCGCGCTGAGCGGCAAGCGAGGGAGAGGGCGTTGGCGTATCGTTTGGGGCATCGAATTGGAACGCCAAAAAATAAATTATAAAAAATACATCATGGCTTTCGGCGGCCTCCAATCAAAGATAATCACACAACAACCAACCAAAAAAGGCGGCCGCGATCGAGGGGACTATTTAGGGGAGGCGCGACGAGCGCGACACGTGGGAGGAGCGCGATATCATCGTTTTTGGAGGGGGCATAGTCAAATTAGAAGGTAAAAAACTAAAATACATCGTTGAGTTTAGTAAATAATTTTTTTCTCGGCCGGTTTTTACTATTTAGTTAAACCCCGCCACACCGCCCTTGGTCAACCCCTTCCGCAGAGGCTGCCGGGGTGGGGCGGCAGGAAACACAAAAGCCATGCCGCTAGACCGGCGACCGGCTCCACCATGGTGGTGTTCTTTTTGGGATGGTTTGACCCTTGTCGACCATCCGTTTGTACTATTCCTATGTAGAGAATGCTACGGTATAGTACTAAAGGGAGTTTTTTTTGTTCGTGTGTTTTGTTACGTAGAGTACAATAAAGTAGCTAATTGTAGCATAAAACGTAGTAGCCAAACGGTTTGCGCGCCAGCCGGCCTTAAGTTACCGTAGAAAATAGGTACAAGCCTACGCTGGCGTAGGTTTGTACCGGAGCAAATTCCCAAACAAAACAAACTGCTCCAGCTAGGATGAAAAACAGTCTCCTGACAAAACAAATATGCAAAAGAACAGTCGCGAACAAAAAAAACTTCGCACCGTCTTTTGTGTATTTGCTTATCTGTGTATCTGGCTAGAAAAATCACAACCTAATTGTTGTGAGGAATTTACACAGTCATAAAGGATCTATTCTCACTGTCTCACTCAAAGCCATCACTGTGTTTGTCTTCCGAAAATTCAATCACACCACTGGCCACATCATCAGCAATTTTCTTCAGTTGATGAGATAATAACCTCAGTCTAAGTGTAGTACATCTCATGTCCTAGCATAGATAACATGTCTACAATTGGACAATGCATAAAAATGAAACTTCCGGATATTCCTCATTCGGTGAGACCTGTGACATTTTAATAAGACCTCGGTCTAAGCGGAAACCTTATGTCCATGCATAGACAACATGTCTACAGGCGGGCGTAGTGGATGATAGAAGTCAATTAATTTGATCGTGTATCATAGTGTGTAATTGGTGTGCATTTTCACAGTCATAAGGACTATGTCTCACTCAAAGCCATTCCAGTGTTTGTCTTTCAAAGATCAAACCGCACCACTGGCCACATCATCAGCATTTTTCAACAAGACAAGTACTACTGCCATCTCTCCAATTTTATACACTGTCAGTCTAACTCCAAGTCGTCCATGTCTTCGTCTTCCAAAGATTCAATCACGCTACTGGCCACATCACCGGCAATTTTCAACAAGACCACTAGTGCTGCCATCCCTCCAACATATACATACCATGGTTCGGACGTCGCGCTGTCGATTGTCAATGCTTTCCCTGCGAAGGGGAAGATATTTTTCATGTCGAAGATCGCGATGATGAGGAAACGAAAGAACGACAAACAAAAAAACAATGAGCGTGCAAGGGGGTCCCACCAACCCTTCCCGCATAGACGTAGGCAAACGTCCCGGGCAGAAAACCGAACACAGTCCCCAAAAAGTATGGCGCGAACCGTAAGCTGGATGCCCCGTACAGGTAGTTCGACAGCGCGAACGGGAACAGGGGACTGAGCCTCACGAGCAACATCAGCCTGAAGCCCCCTTTCTCGATCGCCCTGTCCATGGATCGGAACTTGGGATTGTCGGCCAGCACCCTCTCCACGTATCCCCGCAACAGCGTCCGGCCGATGACGAAGCTGATGGTCGCGGCCGTGGCGGCGCTGAGCAAGCAAACTGCCGTGCCGGGAAGGGTCCCGAAGAGGTATCCGGACGAGGCGGTTAGGATGGGAACGGCCGGAATGGCGAGGATTTCTGCCAATACGTCTACACGAAGCGGAGAGAGAGGGCGGGGGGGGGGGGTAAGATCTGATGTGCACTTTACACCACGATACGAAAGGCGGCGGCGGGGGGGGACGTGGGGGGATGGGCGAACTTACAAAACGAGGAAAAGTAGACCATTGCCCTTTGAACGTCCAAAGTTTCTAACGATCTGAGAATCGTATCGAACGAGTTGGAGGGATCCTTGGCCAATAGTCTATTTTCGTCATGCGTGCGGAGGGAGGTGGGGTGGTGCGTGAGGAAATAGCACAATTCATTCAAGTGTAGATAATATTATGAGTAAAACAACTTACTCCAAGTCTAAATCGATTCCCATGTCGTTTCCCATCGCCACGGCCAATGCCCCGGCCGCGATAAGAATGATCGCCGTCCCCCCGATGAGGATCGATTTGGTCGATTCGGACGAATCATCCACTGTTCGGCCGTCCGCGACATCTTGCGCCTTCGACATTTTCGCCGATGATTTAGGATCCGTCTCGATGGCTGCCTTATCGCCATCGAAGAACGCAAGCATCTGGTTGATCCACACGTCGTCAACGACGTCGTTGGGATCGTGCCCGCTCGACTTTGAGCCGCCGCTCGCGGAGGTCGGCGTTCCGTCGCGGCGGTCGTCCTTCTTCTCATCGACGGTATGACTCCCGCTCGACGACTTGGCCAAACGCGTCGCGAAAGACTCCGTCGTCGTCAAGGACGATACGCGCGGATTATGGTATGGTGGGATCCCCGCGCGACGAATCGTCTTCATCCTCCGCGTCGAAGATTCGGGCGCGAGGGCGAAGGAATGAGCATTTTCGACGCGAAGGAGGACGACGATGACGAGAGAGATGGAGCGTGCCGCGGCGAAAGCGGGTGCCGCCATAAGGTGATTGGGGAACCGCACGGAGATGATATCGCCACTCTTAGGAAGAAGGGTTAAATAGAATAATTACATGAGGCGGAGGCTAGGTGGATGGAAAACCCCATCATCGTCGAAGAATCTTCACCGACGACCGAAAAAGCTCAAAGCATTATGATGACGCGTTAGTTCACTACTCTACACCTAACGTCACGTGGGAAACGCTAGGTAGCTGTTCTCGAACCGTTCGTTGGCGAGGGGGAGTCGGACGGTGGCGGGCTCTCTCCCGCTCGATTCTGATCGAAAGCTCAAAAAGCAAAAAGCGCAACTAACCGTCCCTTGACACGTGGAGGACTGGCACTCCCTCGCCGGTCGGTGGGGTGCGAATCAGCGGAGGATGAGAGAAGATGATCATTATTCATCATTATTTCCTTTCCCACCAAAGATGAAACCGTCATCCGCGGCCGCGTCGAGACGCCGAGCGCATCGTCGACCGTCGTCGACCCGCCCATCGATGCCTCCGTCGTCGGTCGAAGTCGTCGTCTTCGCCGTCGCCGTCCTGGCGGCGGTCGTCTCGTCGTCGTCGTCGTCGTCGTCGTTTACGATCCACCGCGCATCGTCGCATCCTTCGACCATCGCTAGGGGAGGACACGCGGATTATGTCGGCGACGAAGACGCGGGAGACAACAGGCCGTCGTCGTCGTCATCGGCGGCGGGGACGGGGCAAGGGGGTGGCGATGTAAGTGCTGGCGGTGGATTAGGAGGGGGGGGAGGCGGCGGCAGAGGAGGATGGTTCGGAAAAATCCTAGGCGGGGGCAACAAGGGCGAAGACCTACGCGACCACGCCGTCGCACCGTCCGCTATCATCGATCCTCCACCTTTTCCTCCTCCTCCTCCTCCACCACCACCACCACCTTTGGCGGATGATATCGCGGAGTACGACGGTGTGTTGGAGACCGACGTCGAGCCGGCAACGGGACAATCTAGATCTTTGCCCTCGGCCGTTCTTCCGTTTCCGCCCCCCTGGACCGCACAGCAGCCGCAGCCGCCTCAGCGGCAGCAGCAGCAGCAGCAGCAGCAACAACAACAACAACAACAACAACAACAGCAACAACAGCTCAGACAACAGCAGCAACAACAACAACAACAACAACAACAGCAAAAACTCCAAACGCCGGGAAACAATTATTACCAGGCCAATCGCAACTACAATCCCAACTACAATCCGAACTTCAATCCCAACTACAACGGCAACAACCTCGCATACAATGGACAGTATGACGACAACTCCTACCAGCGCCTACTCCTCGAGCTCGACGAGTCGACAATCCGCGAGATGTCGCTGGCCCACCAGCTCCAGAACTTTTCGTCGATCATCTCCACCCTTACCAGCGAGTCGGAGTACCTCACTGGAAGGATCGAGGTCCTGTCGGAGCGACTCGCCGACGCCGAGTCGAACTACCACCGCGTCCGCAATCGTAACGTAGAGCTCGAATCCAACTGCACGGCGCTGTCGTCAACTATAATCGACCTTCGACGGGAGGCCGACGAGCTCGGCGTCGAGCGCGAGCGCTTGGAGGAAAGGGAAAACGAGCGAGAGCAAGCCGTCGTCGGACTGCGAGCCGAACTCAGGAGGGTAACCGACGACCTCGAACGAATGTCGTGCCTCGTCGAGACGGAGAGATTCGAGGAGGAGAGGACTAGGTTTCTCAATGACTTCGACCAGAAAAGGCGAAAGAAGAGGAAGAGGAGGCAGTCCTTCTGGGGCTGGTTCTTTGGGTGGGGCGATTCGTCCTCAGGAGACGACGACGACTTGATGTCTACCGCGATCGTCCACGACGTGGGGGGTCTCGTCATGGACGACGAGGAGCGTATACGCGCCTCGAGGGAGCTGGCGCGAACAACGCTCCTGCACGCCCTACAGGCCGAGAGGTCGAACGTCGAGGAGCTCGAGTCGGCGCTATCGTCGCTCCAGCGGAACAACTCGGCGATCATGGACGTCGTGAATTCCCGCGACACGATAATATCGGAGTTGAACGAAAGGGTGGCGGTGTTCGAGGAGGACAGGATGGTACTGAAGGCGGCGCTTAGGCAATTGCAGGCCGAGATGAGGGAGGAGGCGCCGAGGACTGAACGCCTCGCGCAAGACCTTGAAGACGCGAGGGAGAGGGAATCGGCATTGATCGAGGAGATGAATGCGATGTCGGAGGACGCGCGACTCGAACGGGAGGATCTCGAGGGCAGGATCGTGAATCTCACGAGGAAGCACAACAGGACAAGGGAGGAGTTGGACCTGATAGGGTTGTACGTTGATCAGCTCGAGGATCGTCTGGCAAACTTTGCCATCGCAAGGAGGGAACTAGATGTGAGGGAGAAGGAGTGCGGCAGGCTGGAGGGTATCGCGAGGGAGCACGCCGACGTTGCCGACGAGTACAAGCGTCGTGCCGAGACGCTATCGAAGGAGCAGAACGAGACGAGGGCTTTGCTCGAGGAATTGGTCGGCGAGCGGGAGAAATCTCGCGCGAGAATAGATGCGTTGGAACGGGAGGTCGCCGATTGGAAGGTGCGGGCTGATGACGCCGAGAGGCGGACCGAGGAGATAAAGAGCCAAAGCGCACGACAATTATTCCTGAGATTGGAAGAGGAGAGGGCCTCCTTGGAAGGACTATCGCGACAACGGTTGGAGGAAGAACGACGCACATGGAACGAGGAGAGGGGGAAAGAGCTGGAATTGACCCTCGCGAACATGAAGGCTGCGTGGGAGGCGCGCATCGCCGAGGAATGGGAGGTGCGTTCCAACGAAGAAAAGTTAGAAGTGGAACGAAGGCTTGTAACCGAATGGACTGACAGGTTGCAGAGGCAACGGATGGAGCTGGAGAATCGATACTTGGAGGATATGCAACACACGATGAAGGAGGAGCGTTCCCGATGGGAAGATGCGATGGAGATCGAAATTAACGACAGGATATCCAGGGCAAGAACGCTGTGGGAAATGGAGGCGGACGACAAAAAGGTTGACAATGAACGGGCTCAGTCGCTCGAATCCTCGTCATTGGAGGACGAGGTCGAGAGGGCAGCTGCTAAGGTTTATGCAAGGCTGGAGGAGAGGGGTGTCAGTTTTGGGGTGTCGAATCCGTCCTTGGGTCCTTTACAGGATGTTTTTGGCAGTGTCGGTGAAGAGGAAATGAAGCCAGACGAATGGAACATGAACGATGATGAGTCCGATGATGTCGATGGTAAACTCGAGAAAGAAGAACCGATGCTGGCTATCACATCTGTACGACACTTAACCCTTACCCCGCAACCTTCCGAGGAGGATTCCACGTCATTCAATACCAAAAACCCGAGGCCACGACAATCTATTATCAAGCAAAGGGTTGTTCCCTTCCGTTCCATGCGAAAAGCTTTCTCCCGTGCGACGGGGTTACACGGGTTGCTTACTCCGTCAAGTTTGCAATTGTATCAACGAGAGCTGGGAAGGAGGCAAAAACAACGGAAACCGTTAGCCAGGAACGAAACCGCTGTCGAAACCCGTTTGTTACCAATTCAAGATATAGTGTCCGACGAGCTACGACCATCTGCCTTGTCACCATCCCCGCCCTTGACAGACGAGACATCAACTGAGTCAACCGCTGCGCAGGGTGATTCCTGGGAAAGTTACTCCGGCGTTAATACTGATGGAAATAATGCATCGTCTTGGACTTCTAGCGACTCAGTGGGGATGAAAGACCCGATGGAACCTCCACCGTTACCAGAACTTGATGAAGAAGGATAATTCTATACTTGATATCATCAACATGAAAAACCTGTATTATCGAATGGAACTTATTTCAATACTTGAGAGTCTATATATAAAATTGACGAGATGACATCATCTCTGTCGTCATTCAGGAAAAACGCTTAGTTGGAAGAGCTTTGCCCCGTGTGCGGATACGTGAATGCGTTCGCAGAAGGAGTGGACCTAAGAGGAAAGTAAATTAATCATCCCTGCCAGGACAATCATATTTGATGCTTTCCCATGAAGTTGCAGATAGACAATAAATTGATTACTCCGAATCATCTATAATTTCTTCGTTTTCTTCGAGGCATTCTGCTTCTTAGAATCCGAAGCCGATCGCTTAGCGTCCCACTTGGCGACGTCCCGATCGAATATCACGCGCATGATTTTCGCGTCGCTATCGCATTTTTTGCCCGCATCCTCCTTCCACATGTTACCGTCCGCGAACGCCACGCATCGATACCCCTCCCGATCGAAGTCGCAAACGTCCCGTAACGTCCTCGCTCCCACCTCGGCGAGGTATCTCGCCATACATCCCCTCGCCCTCTTCGCGTGTACGGAAATCACGCGTCCAGCGTGGAGGAATACTACATTCAAAAAGATGGCATTCCGAGGCAATAAGTTCGCGTCGATACACGAGGAATATTCCTCCGATGCGAGATTGACGAGTATCGGCCCGCCCTCGCCCTCCTCCCCTTCCTCTCCGAGCCTCGGCGGCGAGCGTATCCTCGTCAATTCCTTCCCGAGGTAGATCGAAACACGACGCCTCCAACGGGATGCCAGGTTGGCATCGTCCTCATCCTCCCGAGGGAAAGGGCGGGATGTCATTTCCAGTCGATACGGATGCATGCCTTACAGGGCGCGCAGCACGCCGTATACGGGATCGATAATGAACAAGCGAGAGGCCAGGTACGCCATTGTCTTTCCATCGCACGTGGATGGGTCCAGTCCTTGGTATGCGGGTCCTGAGAACGTGAACATCGCCGGTCTGCAATCCGCGTCCGATGCCGCGCCATCCGCGCCGCCTTCCTTCTCCCCGAGGTCGAAGTCCGCCCAATACCGACGCGCGACCTTCGAAAGCTTGGTCGACAGGTTCAACATCGATCGTAGCTCTGCCTCGGTCCTGCCCTTCATCGCGTCGCATATCATCGCCGAGAATGCTTCATCGCACAGCAGGCGGCAGTCGTTTTCGCGGTTGAGTCGCACGATCTCGGCCAATGCCACGCCGTCGTGGCATAATAAGTCCCGTCGATTGAGCGGTCGGAGGTCCATCGTCTTCGCGGGCGAGAGCACCATGATGATGCCGTTTCCGATCGCTCCTGCCATATTAGTTTGCCGATTCGATATCTACTTATCAACACACAAAAAATGCCGAGGGCTCAGGTTGTTGGTCTTCTTGCGTCGTGTCCACGCAATCTCCAGCTGGGAAAACAAATGTCACTGTGACAAAATCGATTAGCGACTGGAACCCAGAAACCGATGTGGAGGTGTGAAAGAAAAAAAAGAGAGAGAGAGGGAAATGACCCCCGCCCCGCCGCCGCCGTCGTCCCGCCGCCGCCAAGTCGCGACGATGGGCGCTCCGAACGGCGACGAGAACGGTCGGCATCATCAACACGAAGACGACGACGACGACATCGTCGATGACCACGGTCGACCGACGGAGGCGTCGCGATCGTCGCCGCGGGATCCGTCGGACGACGAGGGCGACGACGACGCGCGGCATCGTCGCGGTCGTCGCCATCATCGTCGCGACCCCGTAGTCGACGACGACGACGGACTGCATCATCATCATCATCATCATCATCGGAAGACGACATCCGGGCGCGGCGTGAATAACGCGAAGAACGTCGACGGACGGCAGAGGCGGGAGGATCGGCACGCCGCGAATGCGAGGCGGCAGCAGCATCAGAGGCCCACGACGACGACGACGACATCCACGTCGTTGGGGATGCTCATCGACGGCGGCAGGCCCGTCAAGTCGGTCGTCGCGGCCGTCGGGGGGGGAGGGAACGAGACCGTCGCGAGCGGCGTCACGATACCAAGCGTCCTGCTTCGCAACACGCGGGACGTCGACGTCGACGGCGATCGCGCGCATCTCCTCCCGAGGCCGGCGAGGGGGAAGCAGCGGGGCGGAGTCGTGTCGTTCGTCGACGATCGCACGACGACGTCCGCGACGACGACGTCGTCGTCGGGCCTGGACGTCGTTCACGGCGGCGGCGGAGGCGGCGACGGCGGCGTCGGCGGAACGGGCAAGCGACGACGGCCGTGGTTCGCGTCCTCTCCCGGGGGATGGACGGGATCGGCGATGTCGTCCGGCGCCGGCGGCGTCGGCCATCCTCCTCCCCCGGGCGACGACGGATCGTTCGCGCATCCGCCGCGTACTACCCTCCACGATCCGTCGGCGATCGTGGCGGGGGTGAGGTACCGCTCGGCGACGTCGACGAGGCGCGCGCTCGAGGAACTTCGGCGGAAGAAGGTCGAGGGGAGGGAGAGGAGGCGGGCGTCCGCGATTCTCGCGGGGCTTTTCGCGCTCGCGTTGACGCTGCACTTCGTCGGCGGTCGTGGCGGTCGCGGAGGGGGCGACGTCGGAATGACGACCGCGATGACGAAGACGACGATGACGACGACGACGACGACGGGGGAGGGAAACGCGATGGGCTTGGAATACGGCGGAGGGTCGATAAGGGGGATCGACGCGAGGGACGGCGCGGGATCTCTCGTTCCGCATGCCCTCCCGAATGCCCCGGGGGTAGACGGGGCGGAAGGAGTGGGGGGGGTGGCGGGGGGGGGAGGGGGAGGGGAAACGAACGACGTCGAGGAGTACGAGTACAGGCTCCCCCCCCCCGTCGAGAAGACCTACGACCCCGAGCACGAATACCTATCGCCCCTGCGCCACTTCTCCGACGTGTCCGATCCCAGCCGTCCCGACGCCGACACGGCGTTCTTCTTCCACGTCCCTCGATCGGGCGGTAGCACCGTCAAGACCATCCTGGGGAAGTGCCTGATCCTTGTCCAGGCCTCCGAGGTGGGCGTGCGGGACGGCCACGGCGCCGATCCGATCCTTCAGGTCGTCGACGTGCAGGAGTCGCGATTCGTGAACGTCGACACCACGACCGTGCCAGGGATACAGCGCGCGATCGACCTGGGATTGGTACGCTCCGGCCTCGCGGACGTCATCGTGTCGTCTTACTTCCATGAGGCGGCGGCGATGTTCGACCTCGACCATCAGGGACGGGCGTTCGTGGTCATGCGCGATCCGATAGATCGCGCCACGTCGATGTACTATCACAGGGTGAAGAC
Source organism: Stephanodiscus triporus (assembly GCA_036939755.1). Taxonomy (NCBI): domain Eukaryota; phylum Bacillariophyta; class Thalassiosirophyceae; order Thalassiosirales; family Thalassiosiraceae; genus Stephanodiscus; species Stephanodiscus triporus. Next base: position 3,105 of record JALLAZ010000641.1, on the reverse strand, counting down.
ATTGGGGAATCTGGACGCCACGACCACGATCGAGGACTACGCTCAGGGGAACGGCATCGAGAATAACTGGATGTGTCGTTTCCTCGCCAACCGGATGGCGGGGGAACTTACGAAGGAGGACCTGGATCAGGCAAAGGAGGTGTTGAAAACGAAATTCTTGATCGGGTTCCTCGACGACCTGGATGAGTTCGTTCACCAGATGATGGCGTTCAACGGGTGGAAGTACAGCGACGACGAGACGGCCAAGATGAAGCAGGAGGATTGCGTCAAGGAATTGACATCCGGGGGGACGAACGCGAACGCGTACGAGTACGAGATTCCCAAGAGGGGATCCCAGGCGCACGCGTTGATATCATGGCAGACGCAGTTCGATTCGAAGTTGTACGCATACGCGAAGGAGTTGTTCGATCAACAGTCGAAGGAATGGGGTACGAAGGATAGGAAGAAGGCGTTGAAGAAGGAGAAGAAGAAGAAGGCTGGATAGGCAGAGAAGGTTGGTTGTGCCACGCAAAGTTTTTTGTGACTGCTACGGGAACGGGTAGTCCTTGTCAGATAGAGTAATCAACTTATCATTTTAACCTCCACGATGTCCTCCCTCATCCGAACGAATTTGGACCAGACCGCGTCCTTAAAGTTGCACTTCATCTCGGCGCCAAGTGGGTTGTAGTTGAAGAATCCCGCGAAGCCGTTGTATATTCTGAGGAGGGGTAGGCTATTCCTCATCTCTGAACAGGGAGACAGAGTCCGCCATCATCAATTTGGAGTAGTCATAGGAGGAGATTGTTGCGTCACTGTCGTCCATGTCTGCCACTGCCACTGCTGCAGATCACCCTTGCAGAACGAAGCCGAGGACGAAGCATCGTTGATGATGATGACCCCCGCTGTTGAGGCTAATGAGATGCCACCAAAGAGGAAATGACAAATATAATATTATTACTGGTTGAAAAGGAACAATGACGATAAAATGAAAAGTAGACGAAGCTTTTGTTTGACAATAACGATGACCTAAATGAGTTGAGTAAGTTTCTATTTCTCTCACCACAGTCAGTCAGTACCTTCCCGGCTTTATCCAACGTATGCATGCATGCATGACAATGGTTCAAGCACACCACATACCTAAAATAAGTACCAAAGTATCAAATACATAGCACTCCCTCACTTTGGTTGCTTGTGAGGTTATTTGCCGCACATGAAGCGACAATGACGTTGAAAATCATTATGAGCAAATGCCTTGGTGAGACATCGGCAATCTGGTCCTTAGTGTCGACTGGGAAGATCTTGATGAGTCCTTTTCTCGCATGTTCACAAAAATGACGATAGCACACGTTGATGTGCTTGGTCCTGGGGCGAAGTTAGGGAAGTCTTGCCAAATCGGGAATTGTCCTCAAATACAAGAACCTTGAAAACTCGCTCCCTCATTTCCTGTAAAAGTCGAGGGCGAGACACTCACGAAAGTAACAGATAACAAAAAGAAGATAATTTTATATCAAATTGGAGTAGCATTAACATCTAATATACTTGGAATCAATATCGTAGTCCAACGACAAAAGCGCCAGAGCAACGAGAACAATCGAGCGGATTATAATATACTAAACCCCACACCCCGGCCTGGCCACGTGTACCCCTTCCCCCTGCCCTCCCATTCGTTTCGGTCCTTCCCTTTTCGCTTGGAAACCCCATGCGACGCGTGTCCATTCCGCATCATATTATAATATCGCGCGCACCACCCGACAGCCCCCAACCCCCTCCCCTCTCACTCCTCGTCCTCCTCCTCCTCCGCACCGACGGGCACGCCGTCCATCAAATTCGAGCACCCGGCGTACGCCGCGCAATTCCTGCCTTCGTCGTCCGCGCACGAATATCCCCCCCCGTCGAAGCAGCACATGGAGTCGTGACAGAGTGCTCGACAGTCCGACATGTCACCGTCGAGGGTCGACTCGGAGCAAGCGAGGACGACGCGCTCCGCGATCTCGAGTAGCTTCTGCTCCCCCTCCCCGGATCCCATGTACGCCCTGCCCGAGATGGAGGAGTCGTCGTCGGGGGAAGAGGAGTAGGTGGAGGACGAGGAGGAGGATTGGGATCCAACGACGGCGTATCCGACGGCGAGGCTCGAGGTCGCGATGATCGCGAAGAGGGATCCGAGCACGACGACCTGCCTCCATCCCACGCCGACCGGAACGAGGAAGTGCGGCCTTCGCTTGGCGTCGCCCGACGACCCCGGGCCGGACGAAGACGACGACGACGACGACGACGGCCTTCCCACCCCGCCGACGCCGGAGCTGTGGCCGACGATGCCGTCCTCGTCGGCGGAGCCGTCCGAGCTGCTGTCGTCGACGAGGTCGGTGATGTCGACTATGCGGGACATGGCGCGAGGATCGTACCGGGAGGAGGGGGGGTCTGCGGCGAGATCAAAACCAAACAATGATAAGATAATAATATTATAATAACGTGAGCTCGGGACGGAGTCCCGCTCGCCAGGAGGGATAATAAATACCGCTCGGAGTGGTTGTTGTTTCGGTGCGGGGCACGAAACGAAACGAAACGAAACGAAACGACGCACTACTCACCATCGACCGCTTCGGTCGAACCGCTGCCCTGACTCGTGGATTTCTTGAAGCTGCTGCCGAAACTCCCCGCTTTCGAACCCCAGTCGAAGACGGAGTCATGAAAGCCGAGGGAGTCCGAGGATTTGCGCCTGTTGTTGTCGGCCATCGCTCACCCAAAATGATGCGTTTGACTTTCCCCCGCCCCTCCTTTCACCTTGATGATTCGTTGTTCTATGTTTCCCTTCCGCATAGTAGCTAGGGGAGGGGGTCACGAGTGGTGTTTCCTCGGGCGGGATGGGAGAGAGGGGGCGGGGTTCACGAGTGTCATGTGTCGGGCTATCTACTCCTATTGTCGTACCAAAAATGACGACCTCAAATCACGATCACGGTCATCATATTTTGCTGTGTAAAACAAATAATCGTCACGCGTGAATTTTTTGACATGCGACGGCCAGAACAAACACAACAAAAAAAAAAAAAAAATCAAGTATTACCTACCATACCATACGAGTTTAATCTGGGTTTTGAAACAGGGCCAAAGGGACATCGTATTTTAGTA
>JALLAZ010000640.1:0-13144 GCA_036939755.1 Stephanodiscus triporus | reverse complement strand
CACACCCTTTCAGTGCGCTAGGCCTCACCGCCCGAGGTAATACCCGGGGGGAATTAGCCATATGTAAGTACCACAGTCGCACGGAGACATGGTGGGACCCGATGTGATGTTTACTTTGGTAATCAGCCAGGTTTTCTTGCCCTGGGCGCCATTGAAGGTGGTACATTTCCTGGGCAACTTTATCCCCAATCCAGAAAAAATGCATTTCCATAGATCTGGAATGTTGACACTTGATCAAATTGTTTGCAATGCCTACAGCTGTGGCATTGTCACAATGTACTGGGGATGCCCCATGTCCGCCAGTGTCAGACGAAAAATTATCCCCGTTTGGCAATTGTGGTAGAGGGCGCCGAGCTCCGCCTCGGCAGCGGACGCGACCACAAAATGCAAAATAGTTGTGCTCACGTGGAAAGCCCCATTAAGTCGGATGGGTTTGCCATTGCGCGGCATCCATCCTAAGAAAAAATGGCCACACGCCCTTCTGTAGGCCTTTGCTTCCGAAAGATATGATGTATCCGAGTGTAAGTTCAAGATCATGTCGGATGCATGAAAACGTACTTTGGCGTCAGATTGGCCAGATAGGTAACCCAATAGTTGTATGCAACGACTCATTGTTGTCTCCGTCGCCTTTGTTTGTTCAACCGCAATCAAACTTAAGGCCATCAACACAGTCATATCCACCTCGCAAGCGTAATAGTATAAAATGCTGCCGACAATTTTTTGCATGCGTTTGATTCCGTTCGCATCAAGTTTGGGGGACGAATCAGGGGGGAGGGGCGTGTGTGCCTCGGTTCCGAAATGTTTGGGTTCAGGCGAGTATGGGCATGTTTGCAACTTTTTTGGCATGACATGTTTGTACTCCTGTAATTTTTTCTTGATGTACCTCAGCATGGAGATGTCGACCGTCCTGTTGACATAGTCCCAATCAAGTGTGATGCCGCAATATAAATTCCCCGACCAATCTTCCGTGAGTGTGTATGTGCTTTTGATGCTTGCAATCAAATGATCAACGTCCTCCCTTGTACTGTATTTCACCCCAAAATCATCGACGACGAGGGTGAAGGAGATAGGGCGGGATTCATGCTTCCATAATCCAGGCGTGTTGATGCTTTCGGAGTATCCAAAAGGTGAGAATCCCAGCTTGCGGTAAGCCCCAGACCGTGCGGCGCATTTCGATGTGTACCCATCCATCGAAGGCTAACTCTTTCAAATTATACTGTTCGATTGACCATGACGGAAATAAGGAGAAGGGAATTTTCATGTACTCGAAATACTCGAGGGCAGCGGTGAGATAAAATTTTTTATATCGAGGCACAGCTGACAACGCTGTTCCAATGCATTTTTGCTGTGTCAATATCAGCTGTGCGGATGGAAGTATTCCCTTCATAAGTGACTCAGTTGCTGCTGGCGGTGATGCGGATGGGATGGGGGTCATCCTTTTGTGGGCGGTAGTCGACGACAGGATTGGCGTGTGTAAAAAACGTCTTTGCCGCCAATGCATGCAATATTTCATTGTGTGTCATTACAGACATGGCGTTCGTGCCTTTTGTACCTGTTTTGTTGCACCCCTGTGCCATGCCGCCAAAGTCTTTGCCGAAGGCAGTTTGCCACACCTCAGCCATCACGGGATCGTGCATTAACTTTTTGTAACTTGATATGGTCCGGCCGGTGACTGGGTGTACCATCGGGTTGGTGTAGTGTTCGAAATTGACGGGGATCTTGGCATGTTGGACAAGCTTGCGAGGGTTGTGAAGGGTGTTGAGTGATGCGGCCTCTTTGATGGTAAGCAAATTGATTGCATGGTAAATCTCGCTTGGCTGTTGGATTACGAGTGAGTGCGATGGGTTGAGCATTGGTGAGTCGGGGGAGTGTGATGATGGGTGATTCATCAATCACCCTTTGTTCGTCCTCACATGCCTCGCGTTGCTGGTCCATGATCACCCTTTGTGTGTCCGAAACAGGGGAGGGTCGAGGATATCGTTGATGCGAGCTCCGAGAAGTTTGAGGAGTCGGCGCCCCTTGTCCGTTGCACCTGCAATGGCAGTGTTTTCTGCCAGCTCATCGGTTAACGCACGGAAATGTTGATGCGGAGTGAGGGCCGGCAATTGGCAATGCTGTGGAAACAGCTCTGTCGACCCCGAGACGCGGTAAGCACGGGTCTCCAGTACATAATATAAATCACACCGGTAGTGATCTTTTGCCGGGCCCAGATAAAACGCGTCGACACCCCTCAATGCCCATGACCCATGGGTATTGCCGTCTTCATACACGATGGCCTTGCAGTCAAGAGGGGCAAGGGGTAACGGTTCCAGTCATATGGGCCGTTGAGGATTTCATACACTGATTTCGTTGGATCAACTCGCAACTGCCGGAGCACAGCTGGAGCGGGAAGTCGCTGTCCGTTGTGGCTAGGGCAGAAATGAACACCCCCTTGAAAGTCTGGATGGCAAGTTCGGCAGCATTTACACGATGGTTGGCGGCTTGACGACCTGCAATCGACAGTCATTTTTGGTGAGAAACTTTTTAATATGCTTGGTTGCTTGATTGTCCATGATGTTCAATTTCGGTTTGAACCCTTTTTGTTCCAACTCGTTGAAGTATGCTTTGTATGCTTCAAATATGCTAATGTCATCTAACCCCACTATTTGTGTTTATATACTCCACCCCACACCGTCAGGTGATCCTCTGGCCCGGCAACACCGTCTTGTGCATCCCCTTGGTGCACGGGTAATACCCTGCATTGATGAACTGCTGCGCGTTCTTGCGAGAGAACGCCTGCTAGTGATTTGTTTTTTGAATGGGCATGTCAGAGAAGTGTGCCCATCTTTGATATCAAACCCACACGAAAAACACACTTTCCAATTGTTATGGCATTTGTAGATGTTGGAGTAGTCGGGGTTCCTGTGCTGCGGGATTCCTGTGGTAATGGGTGGGACGATGCCACCACCATATGGGACAAGTTGGCCCAGGGTGCCCGAGCCCACGCCTCCTTGCATGCGCACGAAGTCAGCAAACGGTGTCCTCCCACGGCCCCCATGACCGCGTCCGCGTCCTCTACCCCCACGTCATCCACCGCGGCTCACGATGAAATCCCCGACAGGAAACTGCTGCTGAACTGGGATGGCAAGCTGTTGAATAGGGGGCACATGAACAACATTCCTCGCATGGTGTGGATTGTGAGGCGCCGGCGCGAAGGACAAAGCCGCCATCTGTGACATGATCGCAGTTTGATTCACCGATAGCTGGTTGATGGCAGCCGCGATCTCCGCATGAACGGAGGGCACTCCGGTCGTGGCCGTGCTAAACGTTCCGGCCGTGGGAGTTGCCGTGGCGGAGGCTGCGACATTCATGATGAGTGTGATCGTAGTGACCATATCATCATCACTGTCGTCTCTGAGGGCTTCAAACGTGTTGTACATATTTTGTTGCGTGGAGTATCCATTTTGACCCGGAGCGAAACTATCCCTGGCATTCTGCTCAGTTCCGCCGAGCGATGGGCTACTGTGATTGAGCAAGTGCCTGGCCATCTACTTTGGGATGCAGACGGGGTGGCAGCTGCAGCACTGGGGGGGCCTAATCTCAATACAATAAATGAGCAGGGCAAAGAAATCACGGAGTTTGTCTTCAACGCTCAAAATTGGACAGAAGATATTGCCCTCATTCGAAACATGGGATTCGAGGTCGACAACAACAACAATCCCACCCCAGAAAATGTCCCTGCGGCCAACGCGCCCCGCCCGCATGGGGCCGGTCTCTACGAAGGGCAGGAGTGGGGCTGGGATGGCATCCATCGCCTAGCAATGATGCAGGGATCACTCTACAACGATCCAAAATTTACAAACGACTGGACCCCCCAAGGCAAGTCCTACACGGAGATCTTCCTACACCTCTTTCCGCTTTATTTCTTTGAAAATATTCGCCCATCTCGCGGCAGATAATGCGCGTATGACGCTGGGGGAGATGATGCGCTACATCGGCATGTGGCTGCTGATAATGTCGTGCTACCTGAAATCGCCGGACTATTTTTGGAGAACCACGCCAATGAGAACAACGGTGGATTCGGAGGACAAGGAGAACAACACACCGTCGTTTACCTTCAACAGGTACATGTCGTGGCGCTGCTTTTTGGCAATTACATCAGCGTTGCGCTTCACAAATAAGGCGCCTCCGGCCTTCGGCAATAAGTTTTGGGAGATTCGGGATATGATCTACGCGTGGAACAAGCACATGAAGAAAATCTTTTCTGCGGGATGGGCATTATGCCTTGATGAGTCCATGTCCATCTGGCACAGCCAATGGACTTGCCCCAGGTGGGTGTTTTGTCCGCGCAAACCCCACCCATCGGTAATGAATACCATACGGCATGCTGTGGAGTGTCAGGGATTATGTTTTTGATGGAGATGGTTGAGGGGAAGGATCATCCACCTCAGATTTTCAAGAACTACAGCTCATTGGGGAAGATGGCAGGACTATTGATGAGGATGCTCACGCATATTATTTGACAGGACGCTACGTCATTCTTGACTCAGGGTTCTGTGTCTTGACAGGCCTCGTCACATTGAAGAAAGCTGGCCTCTTCACATGTGTGGTAATCAAAAAACATCAGTTCTGGCCATACCATGTTCCTGGCAAGGCCATGGACAGGATGTTCGACAATCAGGAGGTGGGAGAGTCCGCGGCGATCTCGGGGAAGCTGGATGGGGAGGAATACTTCTTGTGGGGACTTAATGAGCCCTCCTACGTTATGAAAATGATGGCCACAGGGGGACCAATTGTTGTGACCGACGATTGCAAACCGCAGAAGCGGTATTGGACTGAAGGGGGGGTGGCCAGAATGAAGGCGATGCGACTCCCTCTTATGTACAACTGGCACTACAAGTATCGTCACACCGTCGATGACCGCAACAACTTGCGTCATTTGCTCCCTTCAATCGCGCATACGATGACAGCAACTTGCTGGGAGATGCAAGTATTCTCGTTTGTCATGGCGGTTTGCGAGGTAAATGCCTTCCTTGCATACCGTTTCTTTTGTCGTCCCGATCCCACACCGACAGTCCAGAGTTTCCACCACAAGCTGGCGTGGCAGTTGATTAAGAACAGATGGATTGTGCAGGAGGATCAGGTCAAGCAGAGCACTTTGGCTACAATCCATCAGTTGATGAATGTGCCACCGCACGCAACGAGGTTCAAGAACGGCTGGTGGGAATGCACGGCAAAACTCCGGTACCAGAACTACCCCTGCGACATCAAGAATTGCGGTGAGCGACCCAAACGGGTCAAAACCTATTGCTCCTGTAACCCTGGGAAGTGGATTTGCAAGTTCTGCCATGCCAGGCACGTTGTATTAGCAAATCGTACTTTATCAAGTAAAATGGGTGCCCTGGGAGCCAATATTGTAAATACCACACGTCTTTGTATTTTTCGACTTTTTTGCGTGCCAACAAAATTGCGCAAAGAACAAAAGAACAAAAATCGACACAACATTAAACCTTTATCTTGATGCCAAAACCAGCCATCTAACTAAAGAGAACTCCATGTCACGCCACCTTCCAACAAAGGATGAAGGTGCTGGCAAGGCCTATTTTCATGCCGACCAATCTCAATGACAACTTACTCAATAGACTGCATGATAACGATAACAGTCTCATTCGAATCATTTTTTGTCTGGTGACCTTGGCTGTCGAGGCGTCCACATGTTGGCAGAAGCATTGCGGTCGAATAACAAACTCAAGGTTTTGGACTTGAGCTCCAATTCAATCGGACCTTCGGGAGCGCACTTCGTTGGACTTATGCTACGACATCAGTTGATGATTGTCGATGGCATGAACATAGGAGGAGGAGTCACAACTCTTATACTTAGCAATAACAACTTGCGTGATGCAGGGGTGAAGTCAATTTCCCAAGCACTGGAGAAAAGTATCATAGAATGCCTTTGGATAGACGGATATTGCATAAGCGCAAATGGACTAGCTGCGATGGCCGATGCTCTTCAGAGGAACTCGAACCTCAAGAGTTACACATCCATCACAATTCATTCCATTTACATCTCCGCTGATTTCATGCATATTTAACAAACAAAACTTGGAAAGTGTTGCGGAAAGTTACCATACCTTGAAGCATGTCTTCCTTAATTGCAAATACATGTACGAGTGGAAGGAATTGGATACGATTTTAACATTAAATAGGATGGGAAGGGAGAAAGCTCGCAGGCAGAAATTAGCTTTGCACCTGAAAGAGAACCCAGCTCTACTGCTGCAGTTGGAGTTGGAGCAGAAGCTATTACCACTGTTGCTTGCAATTCTTACGTTGACTGATAACATTTCTGCTACATTTCATGGCATGCGTAATATGTCATCGGAGGTATTATTTTTTCAAGGCATCAATACTGAAAGTCATGCTATCGAGGAATTCATGGATGTTGAATATCTCTCGCAATATTGTGATAGTTAATATAAGAAGGTGCTGGGTGTTAGTTTGAAAATGAGAAATGATCTTTACTTGTGTATTGTAACTATAATCGAATCATTCCACTGCATTCAAATGACTCGCCAGTAATGTATCCACTTCGCTCATTACTTGCTAGAAAAATCACTAAGTTTGCCACATCCTCCGCACGACCCAATCGCCGCAACGCAACTTTACTTGTCATCTCAGCTAGAATTTTCCCCGGCACTGCATTAGTCATTGGAGTTGCTATAAATCCTGCCCAATTCCAACGGAAGAAATAATTACATGCATTATGTACTGCTGGCATAGACATTGTTGATAAACAAGCAAACTTACCTGGCTGAATACAGTTCACTCGAACAGTTGGCGGTATGATAGCCTCTACACCAACGGAGTCGTTGTCACCAAAACACTCAACAGAGGTGGCGTATTTCCACGAGGATAGTGCCATCTCTTTTGCTAACGCTTTTGTTAGACCAACTACACCGCCTTTGCTTGCTGCATAATTGAGTTGACCTACATTACCATATTTCGATACGACTGAACCAATATTGATTATTGATCCTCCAGTTCCTCCCGCTGGCATAAGAAGTTTATCGATACGCCTGGCTTCACAGAACTGTTGGCACATCAGGAAGGTTCCTTTTAGATTGACATCTATTACACTATCCCAATCTTCACTCGAAAGGTTGGCAAGTCTAGCGTCGCGTGTGATTCCTGCACAATTGACTAGGATGGACGCTGCAGAAGACGATGATGAGATAGCCCTGATAGCTATCTCGTCAGCCACCGCTATCGCCCCTTCGACTTGCGATTTGTTCGTGACGTCGCAAAGATATGGATGGATCGAAATGTTACTGCTGGCTGCCTCGTGGCATGCTGCTGCGACCGCTTCTAACTTATCGTGTTGGCCACCGGTATCGGCGAGTAAAAGATTACAGCTTCGACATCATGACATCATCCCAAAGATGGAATTAGAATTTCGGTGCAATTTCGGAAGTCAAGATCAAAGGGATGATCGAGTTCTCTGGTGAATTTACTTACCCTTGCTCGGCGAATGCAATAGCCGTGGCTGGAAGTAGTTACATTTTGGGAGACGGGTGAGATTAATCATTGGTGAGTGCAATGTAAAAACGATCTATGCATATACCTCTCCCAATTCCCGATGCAGCCCCTGTAATGACGGCCGTTTGGGAAGTGAGTTTCAACCAGGATGACATGGCAGTGCGGGGAAAAATCGGAAATGGAGCCTACAACATACGATACGATTGAGGATAGGTTGATGCTATTATGTATCTAGCGTACGTTCACGTAGCTAGGACGGACAGGTCGGCAAAAGACAGGTGGGTTTGAGACTCGGTCGCGTTAGCGGACGATGTTGATGCTGTGGCAAACCAAAAGGCGAAGAGTTGGCAGAAGCTCGGCTCAAGAAGAGGAAGGCCGAAGCACTGGTCTTCGAGAGCGCCTCGATGATATGGAGCGTGAGTTATCAGCTTCACCTGCATCGCCGAAGCAAACAGTGGTAAAATATTACATCGTTGTCGTAGGGGGGCTTGATGGATACGGCAAGAGTTCCATGGTCAAACAATTATCGCAACGATTGCAAGAAAAATACTCACAGAAAGGTGCAACTGTTGTTGCCTGGGCAACGCCGACAGATTCTTTGTCCGCGATCCGACCCGTGTTTGATAAGCGCGGTGGCCCTATTGCTCGTGCATTCTACGTGGTCAGCAATTACATGCTACAATACGAATTGCAACAATTAGAAAAACAGCAACAAAAACAGCTGGATTCGAATACATTTAGTAATTTCCAAGCTGATTGCTTACTGGTAGTCGTAATTGATCGGTGGTACAGCAGCACTGTGGCCCTTTCAGTGTCCTAGAAGAATGCCGAGGGTGGGATCGAATCAGTAGATGCACTTGAGTCCTCCATACTTCGCTGGCCAGGCGACTTACGCCCCCCAAATGTATTATTCTTGCTGCAGGTGGATGATGGCATTCGACGAGATCGCGTTCAATCACGAGCGAAGGCGAATCCATCAAATGGCGAACCCAAACAAGACTTACAATCCCTGGGATGAGCGATTGGATAAGGATGACAATCTAGGCATGCGTATCATGTGTTCCTTCGAACGCGTGGCTGAGGGACTAGTCTCAAGCGAGACTACTAGAGTCGTCCGACTTGATGCCAATCGATCCAAAGACAGTGTTATCCGAAACGCTTTTTTGGCCATTGAAGGTATCATCCCGTTCAACTAGCTCTTTAACGCCCTCATAGCTGATAGCGATAATTTTCATTACAAGCCGCAGAAGAAAGGTAGCAATGTATAATGCTAGCCATACATAACATAAGTTTGTTTATTGGGAGGTTGGGAACCATAGTTGATGCTAAGTGCATCAAAGACTTTTGGATTTTACTCCCGCGGTGCTACTGCGCAAATCAAATCCCCTGGTTTCAGCTCCCTGACGTTCCTCACCACCAACCTTTCCAATAGCATCCAACCAGCGCCGGCCAGGAACAATGCACCGCATACACCGTCGAAGGACAATCCGAACAGTTCAACATTATCATTCCCCGCCATCTTGTACACGAAGTCGTTGTAAACCCCGCTTTCCCCCGCGAGCAGGACGATTCCGATCAGCCCACGCAATCGAAATTTCTCCCAATATCGCTGATGGTATTCTTCCGCCCTGTAGAATACCGTGGCCGGTTCGATGTTCACGATGTCGTAGGAGGTGATCTTACTACCATCGGCGTCACCGTCTCTCCGTTTCGACAATGCCGAAGAGGCCCTACTCCTCTCCTCCTTCCACGACCTCGCGTCCCTCGCTTCCACACCATCGTTGGCGAAGACCACCGAGGCGTACTGTCGTTTGTATCCGGGCTTCTGGCACTCGAAGAAGTAGTCCAAGAGTTCTGCGTACGACAGTTTTTCGTCGTCGTAGGCCACCCTCACCGCCTCCACCCAATCGTTCCCGAAGCATACGTCGTCGTACGTCGGCGCCGGCTTGCCGGGCGGAGCCCCCGCGTAGCCGACCGCGGTGGCGAGCACGCCCGGCCTTCTCAGGAGGGATTCGGCCGGCTCCCAGAAGCATCCCATGCCGAACGTGGCCTCCCGCACGGCCATCGCGAGGGGTGGGGGGGGAGCGCCGATATTATTGCCCGCCCGTCGTCGCGTCTGGATGGCGCCGAAACACGAGAATGCGGCACTCCAGTCCGCGAGGGCCGTGAGGACGCTCGCTATGAGGATTAATCTTTGACGCGTCTTCTTCATTTGGAGCATGCCATATTATTTTTTATTGCTCTACCTACACACCACACCAAGGGAGAGACATGTTATTCAGCTGTTTCAACGGAATGGACTCACTAGAAAAATCTACATAGGAATTAGTATTAAATACAACAGGTGCCTCGTGGCGCCAGCATGGGAATGATGGTAGGTAACATTTTTTATGGTATCTAGAGTAGTACATAGGAGTAGATGATACACAACATATTATTAGTAAGTACTCTACTCCATAATGGGTACGTAGTACGATAGAGCTGGAGCGCATGCACACTCCGCCAAGATGATCATCTCATCATCGCCACCACCCCTCCTCCTCCACCGAAGCAACATTAAAAATGTAGCCGCATTCATTCTATTCTTCGCATCGTCATCGTCTTTTTTATCTTCATCATCTTCATCATCATCATCATGGTGTGTGGAGTCATTCTCGCCTCCGGCGGCGACGATGGCCCTCAAGACGAGGTCAGCGATGATTACTGCGCCCCCCGTCAGGGTCGTCATCGGCAGCAACGGCAGCATGCTGTCCATGAGCGCCGCCGAGGCGTCGCCGCCCATGACGATGGAATTCCAAGGTACGCATTGTCGTCCATGACGCGTGTCGTGTTATTTACCTGGCGTTATTCATGTCATCTGGTTGATGTGATGTTTTGGATTTCACCCAGATAGTTCCATGTCCCAACTCCTAACCATTGTATTTGATCCCTCGCGATGATTCCGACATTAAATAAAACAAAATTTCAACAACGACAACGGAAAAAAATACGGCGGTGAAATTAACGAACATCGCCCAGAAGACGATGATATGGATATGGAATGGGTGGAAGAGGAATTCGAGCTCCTGACCGAACGCGACTTTTACAACACGGAGTGGAAGATCGGCACATTGATGGACGACAAGCCCCGCGATCCCAAGTACATCGACACCACGTGGGTCCGCCTCGTGACGACCGAGGACGGGACCAATTCCGCGATATGGGGCGACGGCTCGAAGGGCAAGTGGACCATCGACGTGCCATCACAGTTCTTCTCGATATCCAAGGAGTCCTTCGGGGGGTGGTTGGGGAAGCGGATATGGGCCGGAACGATAAACGACTTTTACTACCTGGAGGGGACGGTGAGGGGGTGGAGTCCACTGAGCCCCGCGAGCGTCGTGGGGGGGTGGCAGGCCATACGGCTGGGAGTTGTGGAGGGGGCGAGGGTCACGGAAGAGGAGAGGGGGTTGGCTCCCTGGTTCAAGACTTCGGAAGATGAAGAAGAGGAGGAAGAGGAGGAGAAAGATGAGAAGGACAATAATGACGATGATGAATGATGAAAGTTGGGGAGAAAAAGAAGAAGAATGTCCATAAGACAAAAACAGGAAGATATTGATTGGTGTACAGGAATCCTTTCATATATGGGGGATCGGCCTCGAGGAATACAATTAGAGAAGTATAGGGAAATGAAAGAGTTATGAATCTTGAAACAGTTATAGATCCGTCACGATTTATACTTACTTACTTCCTCGAAAAGCAAACTCGAAACTATCATGTACAGTCGGGGGGAAGCGAGCCGTCGGATTCGCCACGCAGCCGCGACAATACCGCGTCCATGGCCCGATCGTAGGAGTTGAACACCCCTTGTCGATGTAGATTTCCCAATGCCTTGACAAATTCATACGGGGAGTGAAGCGAAGGAGAGGGTAAGGGACGAGACCAAACATATTTAGAAAATGCCACGAAAATGAATGTAGAGGTCCATGTTCATCTCCATGTATCTCTCTGGGAGGAGAATCCATGGAGGAACCCACCTGCTCGTTCAAACCCCCGGGCGTTTGCTCATCGATGAGATCGTCGAATCGACGCGGGTTGACGTCGCAGTCGCGCTCCGCATCCTGTACCATGCTCAGGTACGACCTCCCGACGAAGTACGACGCGTCCTCGGGGGATACTCCCCTTTCCACTGCGCTCGAATTCATTTGTTGTAAAATTTTGCGTGAGTAATGCGATGGTTGGAATACGTCGCGTGGACGCGTGGCGAATACGGAGTTCCGGCCGGATATTACAGTCGGCCAAAGTCGTCGGGATGGGAATAAGCCGATGCACCGCATCGTCTCCGCGTCAAGACTCCGAACTCACCTAACCAATCGCGATTATTCCGCATGACGCCGTACATCGGTCCCATCATGCACGTCGTGACCATCATGGCGTCCATGACGCTGTCGTCCCGACATTCCACGTACCCCCCCAAAGCGTTCAGGATGGATTTCACGATGTTTGCGTCATCCTCATCGCTCCGCGCGCGCGACGACGATGCGTCATCGTCGCCGCGGTCGTCGTCGGAACCGTCGGGCGTCGTCGTCGTCGGGGAAGGGACTGGCGCCGGCTGCAGGAGCGCGCAGCCCCCCCTCCTCGATATGGGAGGGAGGCATATGAGCTTGAACACCGAATTTCGACGCAGGCCGGTCCTCTCGATCAGATCCTCCACCTTGCTCGTGGACTTTTTTTGTTCGGATAAAATGAAATAGGTGATGACGCGGAGAAGTTCGACGAGGATCGGTGTATATTCCGTTATAAGCCGTGATGTGCGTAAGTAAGAAAATTAAGCGTTTTGTATCCGTTCCCAAAAAATACGATAACAAATCAACGGACGGACGGCTGACGATGATACAACGCAGCAATGACGACGTACCACCAGCGAGACGAGCGTGTGATCCTCCCTCCTCCATACCCCCCTCTCGGCCAGATCCGCCAACACGCCGTCCACCTGATCCGGCAACACGCACAGGAACACCAGGTCGCACTCCGCGACGACCTCCCACGCCGACTCGTACACGGTCACGAACTTCGGGAACCGACCCTCGAGCATCCTCGACTTGGATTCCGACCGACGCGTGACCGATATAGACGACAGTCGCAATCCGAAGCGGGCGAGGTGGGGAACGTGGTCGGCCTCGGCGAGGCCGATCGCGATGGATGCGGCGATGGTGCCGCATCCCACGAGTCCCGCGCGGATCGGTCGAAGCGTCTCCCGATTCGTGCGCGCGGCGCGGGAGGAGGAGGGATAGTCGTCGTCCGCGACGGCGGGGGCCGGGGCGACGAGGGTCATTGGTCGTCGTCGTCGTCGTCGTTCGATCGATGCGATTCCGTCGTACGTGATGAACGTCGCGCCGACCGCTTCGACGGCGCGTGGCGAGGGGCCGGCGAATGCGACCACGACGAGGAAGGGGAGGAGGAGGAGGCGGATGGAGGGGCGAACTCCATACCGACGGCCTATTGCCATATTTAATCGTCCTCCATCACCACAAGACACAAGGACACAAGGGTGTAGGTATTTTCTGGCGTACCGCCAGCAGCTGCTGGCGTAGGAATTTTCTGGCGTATCTCAAAATTAAGATGCGCCAGCACCAGCAACTGCTTTTTCGGCCAA
>JALLAZ010000639.1:0-11050 GCA_036939755.1 Stephanodiscus triporus | reverse complement strand
TTTTTTTTTTCGAAACCCGTTTTTTTTTTTTTTTTTTACGTCGTTCGCCTCTTTCTCTATCTCTCCCTGTGCGCTCTCTTACCAACGAACGAACGAAAGAACACCGGCGAGGGCGGCGTGTCCGCGAGTCACAAGGAGGGCGGGGGCGACCTCGTGTGGAACGTCGGCACCGGATACTTCGGCTGCGGCACGACGTCGTCGGACGGCGGACGGGTCTTCGACGAGGACCTCTTCCGGGAGACGTTGTCCGAGAGCCCGACCGTGCGCATGATCGAGATCAAGCTCTCCCAGGGCGCCAAGCCCGGACACGGCGGCATACTCCCTAGGTCGAAGATCACCCCCGAGATCGCGTCGGCCAGGAAGCTGCCGTACCCCCCCCTCGTCGACTGCCACAGCCCCCCGGGACACTCGGCGTTCTCGGATCACGTCGGCCTGATCGAGTTCGCGGCGAGGCTACGCGAGGCGAGCGGCGGCCTGCCGGTGGGGATCAAGCTTTGCGTCGGCGATCCGAGGGACGTGGCGGGCCTCGTGCGCGCGATGGTCGAGGTGGGATCCGGTCCGGATTTCGTGACCGTTGACGGGGGGGAGGGAGGGACGGGCGCCGCCCCCCCGGAATACTCCGACTCGGTCGGCCTGCCCCTCGAAGAGGGTCTTGTCGTCGTTCGGAACTTACTGACGGGGGCCGGCATTCGCGACAAGGTTCGCATCGTGGCGTCGGGTGGGGTAACGAACGGCTTCTCCCTCGTGCGTACGATCGCCCTCGGGGCCGACGTCGCGTGCGCGGCGCGAGCGTTCATGCTTTCGTTGGGCTGCATCCAGGCCCTCAAGTGCAACACCAACAGGTGTCCCACGGGCATCGCGACGCAGGATCGCGAGTTGCAGTACGGCCTCGACCCCGAGGAGAAGTCCCACAGGGTGTACAACTTCCACAGGAAGACGATGGATGCGGCGGCGGAGATCGTCGGCACGATCGGGCACGATCGTTTCTCGGACGTCAGCGGTGAGTGGTTTTATTTTCCTCCCGATCGGGTGATCAACGAGAGCCGTTACGTCTTTTTTTTGCCCTTGCCGAGATATGACAAACGGCCGTCCTCGTGCCGTGCCGCTCGCAGCCAGCGACATCATGCGACGAATAACCGAGGGGGAGGTGAAGACGTTGGAGGATTACCTCCCGAGCGTCGAGCCTGAGTCGTTGTTGAGAGGATGCGGCCCCAGGAACCTCCAGGAGATCTGGGATGGCACAGCGACTGGCGCAAAGCGTTCGGCGATCCGTTGGATTTATTAGGCTTGACCTGGGCGACGTCCCGATAAAAACTAAGAATATTGGGTTAAAGTAAGCTTTATGTTTAGCTGCGCATTAGTAACCAGTAGATGGTGTGTTTAATTAGAGAGTTGAACTCGTCGTTGGATCTGTTTCCCTAGTTACTGCAATCAACCTGCTGGGGGTCATCAATTCGTGTCTGGCGGGCGTCTTGGCGCTCCCAAACCGGACGGTCATGCCGATGGACCTCGGACGGTACGATTTCCTCGAAACCTACGTCTCCTGTGGGCATGGTCCGACTGACGGCAGTGAGTTGCGTCGAGCTACTCTGCCTCCAAGAAGTAATACAATATCAAAAATGACGCCTCCATTATGCAAAACAGTATGAACCCTCTGAGGACAATCATGATCTCGTCCATGCGCTCGGCGATCTCTCAGAGTCGGATATTGCTGCTGTCCCGAAGCGCCTCAATATCAAAATCGTGAAGCAAGAGGCGTGCGAACGCGACCAAGACGCTGACGAAAACGGCGGTGACTGGCAAATCCTGTCCGTTGTCCGCCAACACCAGCACCATTCCGGTTGGAACGCTGTCCCTCCCCATGACGCCCGGTCTGACGATGGTGTCATCCACCCCGGACGTTCGCAGCAGCTTGGATTTACTAGGCTTGGGTGCTATATAGGATTTTAGCATATGTTACGATAGTGTTCAATCGAACAATTTTGGGGGAAAGCAATCCGTTTTCGCTGTCTCTTTACAATAAACCCTGAGAGTGGATTTGACGGGTCGACAAGTGGGTCCTTTTGTACTCAAGAATCTATTCCATGGATATTGTATCTCTATCTAGATGATTTGCACTATTTTTACAATGTTTTAATCAAGAGTTCCATCGACTAGCCAAACCTTACATCATACCCGCAATCTTAAGCAGTCATATTATCCCAATGAGTGGCGTCCGGGTGCATTGGAGCTAATCTTGTCAAGTCTGGGAATAGATCATCATCGTCTTCGGTTGTGCAAGCTTTGCTGTTCACTTCGTACAGACGCTCGTCCACGCCGCCAAAGCTGACCCTCAACTGCGATGAAGATTTTATCAATGATGATCTTAGATAATTGGGTTTGGATTTCTGCTCGTCTTTGGGTAGCGGCACATGAATTAAGGCATTCTTTATTCTGGCATAGTCAACGAGTTTTTTCCAGTAAGGATTCACCATTATCGATCGCTGCCTCGCTACAATGAAAAGAAAGTGCTTGGCCCGGGTTAATGCGACATTCATCCGTTGAACGTCACTGAGGAAACCAATGCCGCTTCCACGCCCTCCTGCACGCACACAGGAATAAATGACGATATCCGATTCCCTTCCCTGAAACGCATCGACAGTGCTGCTCAGCGTACATGAAAATTTGATTAGAAATTGAAAATTCTTGGAGAGAAGCAAGAGACAGCCAGTATCTCACCTTATTTCGACCTTTTGAATGTAGGCCGCGCCATATTTTTCCTCAAATAGTCGGTGCAGCAGTGATGATTGTTGGGAATATGGAGTGATTATCGCAACCCGGGACTTAGCCAATAGACCATCACTAACTCGTTCCAAAGTGCTGTACAGTTGAACTGCCAGCTTTGCCTCGTATTTATTCGACAGAGAAGTTCCATCGCGCTCTTCCATGGAGTCGAGATCAAATATGTTGAACGGCTGCACACACGGGAACTTAATCCGAAGCATCGTCTTCAAGCTGCCTCCAAAATCAGGGTGCAGAACATTTGGACCATCAAGGAGAGCATTTTGATAAAAAATATGTCGAGGAAATTCGCTTATCACGGGATTCATTCTGTACTGTACATTCAGCAAGTGAACGCCATGATCGGCCTCTTCCAATCGCTGGAAGAGACTTCGATCGTATTTGGTATAGCGGCCAGAAACGCTAAATATTGTGGCTGGCAATTGCTGAGGATCGCCAACTAAAATGGCGTGTCTTGATCCAAGCTGAAGTGCGACAAGCGTCGACGGTTCGGCCGATTGTGCGGCCTCATCAATAACCACCACCTTGAACCGATTGGCAGAAACCATAGCTCGTCCTCCGGCAGAACCAAGAGTTGTCAGCACAATATGAGACGAATTGAGCACAGCGACGGCGAGTCTTTCCTCCAACAGGGCAACGGGTACAGATCGTTCAGAGGAGCTATCCCCATCGACTTTTGAGTTTACCGCATTTTGGAGAAGAATGTATTTTTCGAGATTACACGTTTCGTTATTGTGACGCTCCGCGTACTTTGTCAGACTCTTCAGTAGTGAGCGATAATGTGGCATCTGATGAATGGGGCATGGAGTTTCATTTGGCCGGACCTTCGGTGGGACGTCAAACGTGGTCGTCTTGGTGGAATGATTGACAAAAAGTACTTGGCCCGATGACTCAAAGCTTGCCTCATCAATGCGGATTTCCCATTCTGACGAGATTTCATAAGGACAACAATCCACCATCGCCTTGAGTCTAGCTCTAAGCTTGTGCATTTCCTTCTGAATTCGTTGCAGATTTTGTCTCAGGGCGACAATAGTATTTTCCAGCTTTGTCACATCGCAACCCTGTGCGATAATGTTATCCACCAATTTTTTAAGAGTGACACTTTCGATTTTGGGGCTAGTGATCCCAGCGCCTACCCGAGTGATATTGGGACAATACTTCCCCCCCTGTCCGTCAACGAATTTGTCAGACATGATTTTGAGGATGACGTTATCGATTCCAGCGTTTGATGGGGCGCAAACAAGGACCCGAGGTTTCATCTCTGCAGCTTTGTTAAGAGCGGCCAGCTCTTCGTAGTATGTTGAGGCATCCGATCCAGTCACAATTTTTTCAATAGCGTTGTAATATTCTTGGTATTGTCGGAGATGTAATGCATTCAAAATAGAAATGAGTGTTGTTGTTTTTCCTGTGCCTGCGGTAAGGTTGAATTTATACATTAAGTGAATTTTGATCAACAAGAAAGAACTTCAAGCGTCGGCGAGATCAATCGTATACTTACCTGGCGGGCCTTTGATGAGAGTAAAACCGCCATCGCCGTACTCTGATGCCGACGCTGCGATAGCCTCTTGCTGACTCGCATTCATTGTAGAATTGACGAACTCCCGAAACCCAGCTGGCAAAGTGTCCGGCAAAGCGTGTCCTCCGGAAGCAAGGGGGCCACATGCTCCCCCTGAGCCTTCATCAAGTGTTAGTTTTCCACCTAAGAAATATTTTGTTAGTGGGATTGTATCAACTCGGCTCAAAGCATTAAATTCTCGAAGTGCTTTTGTTGATCGGTCAAGGGAAGAAAAAAGTTGAGTATAAACTGAATTACCGAACATATTCGTAGTGCTTGTTCATAATTTTTCTCTTACCGGTAACATTTGCGCCAATGGGGATGATGAACATTTCATTAAGTGATGCAAACTGACTCCAGTATTTCTGTGACACTCGTACCAACAAACCATCAATTGAACGGCTGCGATTGTTAAGCGCGTGACCCACAAAGCCAAAACGACCTTTCTGCAGTTCTTTATTACCAATTTCCTCATCTAATGATTCGAATGCCTTTCCTCGCATTGCCCGCTCGATGGTTGATAATTGATGCACGAACAAAAGTAAATCGTTTGTGCAAACTGGACGCTCGATACCGGTACCCTGCGTAGATGTTATGTGTACAATGACCGAGGGCTCCAAACTATTGGGAATTTCACAGGGGGGGGAGTGATCCCTCGCAGAACGCGAAAGCTCTAATGTAGCTGATGTACCCGTTATAACGTTGCTCCCTTGAATCCATGAAGTAGAGATAGATGATTGGGAAGACACCACCTCAGATAAAAGTTGAGCCTTGGCTTCATCGATGAGCAACTGAGCCCAAAGCGACTTGTACTGTTCCACAGACTCAAAAATAACTGGGAGGGGATCCACGCTGCCATTTTTGTCATCGTTGGCGACTATCTTGGCATCAGATTCATGCGGCCTTTTTGTTCCCGTCTCTTTATTTTTGAGTGAAGAGCCGCGATTCTTCATAGTATCATTCAAGTCTCTTACGAAATCCCAACTACGCATGCAGCACCAATATTTATCAGGATGAACAGGTGGATAATACGAATGCTCCACAGCACCACAATGAGGGATGTTTCTATAAACTCTTGGCTCAGATTGCTGTCCAGTGATTTTTGCTCGCTTGACTGGTATCTCCACTGCTTTCGTCATCACCGTCGCTGTCATTAATGCCGCCGTTTCTTGTTTCGATTGTTTGCATTCCCTCTCGCTGGCTCGCTTCTGAGTCTGCTCTGAAATATTTCTATCCGTTACGCCATCGCCTTCATCGTCTGTTCCAAACATGTCTATTTCATCATCATTGGGTCCGAACATATCTTTTTCATCATCGTCTTGATATTTTGCACAAGCTGGTTTGAGTGTTTTCGTTTCACTAAGTGAATTTACATTACCTTCATCTTGGTTGATAAGGGCACCAATCTCGGTATTAATCGGGATGTCGGGTGAGTAATCTAAGACAAATCCCAATCCGGAATCAAGTATGACTCTCTCTTCTTCCTCAATTGCGGGTTTGCAATTATCTTCCAGCTCGACGCCGTCGTTCGATACTGAATTGGTCTCGGCAATAGTATCTAATTTATCACGTTCTTCACACGAAGACTCTCCCCTTGGAAAAGCAGCTTGCTCCTTCGGCTGAGCGATATGTTGATCAAATCCGTTTGAATCAGCGTCATCATCGTTGTCGCCAAACATATCATCAACATCGGAACTGTTGTCATCTTCTTCTATGTTCACATCCTTCGGCTCAGCCAACCGTTCTTCCAACTCATCAGACATGAGTAAATGATTAGTATTTTCTTCTTTCATCATCACATTTGGCTTCAGAGTCTCTAGTTCATTTTCACTCGACGTCAAGTCGGGCTCTACCAGTTCATCGTACAAATTTTCAATGTCTTCTTTCTCTTCATCAACTTCACCATCTTCATCCGAGTTCTCTCTACTGCAAGGGTTACTGGGTATTGGTGATGGCCTTAACTCTTTCTGTTCGGATGAATTCACTGTAAGTAGTGGTGGACGTGGTGGCGGCGGCGACGCCGTCCGATCGGCAGCGCAGACGGTCGCGTCGGGGGAGTCTGGTATCGTCCGTATCGCGGAGACATCTTTCCGAATGAGAGCGTCAATTTCCGATGGCGCATGCGCCAAACCGCCGGCATGCAATGATCCGCCTGAATCAAATGTTTCAACTCTTTTCTTGTGCTTTTTACCATTAACGTGCTGTTGAAGTGAGGACTCAGTCGCACACGTTATATTGCACAGTTCGCAGCGAAATGGTCCTGTCAAAACCGCACCATTGGTATTATTCAGATTGACGCGCTCGCCACCTACGTGCTGCTGATGAGATGTAACATTGGTGTTGGATACTTTGTTGTGAAGCGTTGGAGGCGCCTGCCCGTTATTCACCACGAGCGATGAGGTGCTGCCACTTGGCAAGCCGCACCCTATGCTGTCATACACACCATTCGCCGCCAGCCTCTTGTGCTCATTGCTGTTCATGTGCTGATCAAGCGAGAATTCATTTGGACAGGAGATATTGCACAGCCGACAATAGAACGTTTTCGCGACGTCGTCGTTTTCATTCCCTGCGCCCGCAGTAACAAATAGTCTCCTGTGCTTTTCGCCGTTTAGGTGCTGTTCGTAGGACAGCTCGTTCGGACACCATACCTTGCACACGTGGCAGTAAACTGGCTGCGGACCGCTCCCGGCCTTCTTCCTGTGCTTGTCGCCATTCAGGTGAGATTGTAGGCCGCGTTCGCTTCGGCAATCTACGCCGCACTGATCGCAGTAAAATCGCGTCGACGACCGCTCCCGTCCACCGCGTAGAGCCTCTTGAGCCATGTGCCTATCCCCGCTGATGTGCTGCAGGAGGGAGAATTCGTTCGGACAAGCCACCCTGCACAGTTCGCAGTAGAACTTTTGCTGATTCGGAGGCGGGGGAGGCGGAGGCAGTCTCGGTGGAGGGGGCGGGGGGACCATTTCCGCTACACAGAGTGGCTGAGGCGGCAGAGGAGGCGGTGGAGGCGGAGGTGGAGGCACCTGGGAATAGTTGAAGAGTCCAACATTGTCCATGATGCCCATGCTTCCGTCGTCGGCATAATAAGGCTGTGTCATTTGCATCTGAGGCAGGATCCACTGCTGTTGCTGTGGCTGTGGCGCCACCTGATTTTGCAATTGTTGAAGATGAAGGTACTGCATTTGCTGCTGTTGGTAGGGATCGAATTGCTGATTCGCGTCTCCGTATCCCATCGTCTGCGGATGCGACGGCGAGGTCGCATTCGGAATCGTCGACCATTGATGTTGGTTCGACGGCCACATGTTTATGGCCTATCTCTATGGGGAAACGACCTCCAACCCACCCCCCTCACCCTGCCTTCCCCCTGCGAATCGATTCCCTCGACGATTCGTCTCGAGTTTATTTCTACGCAATACCTCCTTATTACACGCCCCAATGTCCAATACACAAAAAAAAAAGGGGACAAAGCTGCCAATCGGAATATCAGAACTCTACTAATGATATTCCGATTGTCAGGAGCCTCAGTTTCGTTTTTGTTTAACTTCTCCACGTTCAACGCACAGGCGACTATTATCCCTCCGGGCCACCGGGGAGAGAGTGGGATAATGTGTAATTATCGTATCCCCCTCTCTCGCGCTTAACACTACTACTCTACACCCGGAGCGGACGAGGTTATATTGGGCGAATATTGCGACGCGGCGGGGCAACACAGGACAAAACAGATATTATTCCGCGGCGACTCCGTCACGAATCAACGTCGAAGGGATGCGAAAGGAGAAGGTCGGAGGCGGAGAGTATTATTCCGTCGGAGAATTTATTTCACACGACAACAAATAATAAAGCACTCTCGCCCGTCCCTACAATTTTTTTTTTAATTTGCGCCGCCGAGGAAAGAGTTGTCCCCCCCAAAATCCGGACGCCCGCGCAGAGCGAAAAAAACGACGTGATACCTTGCATCGGGATGGGAACGAAGCCCTGCCCCTCCTTCGCTTCCTCGGACCGTGCAACAACAACTGAGAATGCTGAGGTGAGGCGTGGCGTGGGTGTCGGAACAAAGAGAAATGACATAGTACTCTCTTCCAAACCCCGCAGGCCCCCGCCACCCGCCCAGCCAGCCCTTGAAAAAACGGCGGGTCAAGTCACCACGTCTGTCCTCCGTAATTCATGTCAACCCTCCAAAAAAAACAAAATACAAATGACGATGGAATGGATCGAGTAGTCCTCCGCGCTCCTACCGCGGTCGTCGGGGGCGCCCCCCGCGGCGGCGGGAGCGAATCGTCGTCCCTGCCATCATCGTCACTATCCGCGGCGACGGCCGTCCTAGTCGTGGCCGTCGCCATCGCCATCCGCCGCGTCGTCGTCGGAGACGACGGCGCGACGACGACGACGGCGCTCGCGTGCTCCTGCGCGGCGATGATGTCGGCGGCCTCCTTCCTGCTCCTGGCCGCGTCGTCGTCGTCGTCGTCGTCGTCATCGGGTGATCCTCGTCTCATCCCATTATTACGACGATTTTTTCGTCGTCGCTCGTTCGTGGAGGCCGCCGTGGAGATCACTCCATTGGGCGTGCAGCTCGTGAGCGTCTACGGGACGCCCTCGATCCCTCCCTCGAGGGGCGGCGACGCGTGGACGACGACGACGACGACGACGACTGGAAACGATTGTCTTCGACGGGAGGAATGCGAGGACGTTCGGCTCGTGGTCCACGCCTTCCTCCCTCGATGTCGGATAATCGACGTGGTAGTCCTGGAGGTCGTGTGGCCGCATCGCGTGTGGAGTCAGGTCGTCTTCCGCGTCGTCGCGAACGGACCCGACCACCGCGACGACGTAATATTATTCGACCGCTCTCCGGGAGGGGGGGACACGTCGCATTTACGCGAGGGGGGTATCCCGCCGCCGCCGGGGGCGGGAGAGGGGTTGACGAGGGATCGGTCAACCACGGCGGTACGGGATCTTCTGCGGAGCGGTCGAGTGTCAATCGTGCCGGCGTTCCATCCCCACGAGTGTCGGGGGAAGCTGACTTACGTGCAGTGCCTGGCCGTACAGGCCGAGTTGGAGGGCCTGCTGGGGATATCATCGTGAATGATGTCGATGATGTCGGTTCATTTCTTCCTCGTGGTTTTTTACCCGAATCCAGCCCACGGTGGGCGTACATTCGCGATTTTTTTGCCTTAAAATGGAAATATGAAGAGGTAATTTCATTTCGACATCCACAGGATAGAAAACGATTGATCACGGGAACTCCCGTGGTGCGCAGCGCCAGGAAACGGAGGGTGGCGACGACGTAGTCGTCATCGGATGTGGGTTGACAATTCACGTAAGAAAAAGGGCGGCTCTGGCCCCGACTACGACAGCGTCGGATGTTCGACAGCTTATAGTTGTCGATATTTCGGGGGGACTCACACCACGAAGAATCACTGGCGGAGGAGGGGAGGTGGGGGGGGGGGGCGACAACGAGGAAAGGCGTCTTCCCGTCGACGACGATGCTAGACGACAACGGCCACCGCCATCTAATTTTTCGCCAGGTATGATGCGACCCAACGACGTGGAGCGATCATCTGAAGGGGAGAGGGGCGATGATTGTTTCGTAGTACGCAATCTATTGTGGAGGTATCCAGGTTCCGTCGTATCCGCCTTCTTTCTTTTTTAGGCAAAAGTCGGGGGGTACGGACCCACGAGCAGCGCCTTAGACTTCTGCGGCGGGGAAATTCCGACAATGTTGAATGTCCCCGTGTGCCGATTTCCTGGATCTTCCCAGGTGCGCAAACTAGCAATTAAGTGAAATATGAAAACCATCTGGGGTAGGGACTGCGCGAACATATCCATGACGCAGCTCAGCGGGTAGGAAGCCTCCTCACCTCGTCGGTGATATCCTTGTACGCGGTATACCTGGGATAGTCGACCGTTGTCCAAGAACCCCCACGGCATTTGCAACCCTCAACTCGCCAGTGGGTCGCGTTGTCGCTGTACACCTGGACCCTCGTGCCTCCGCGTTTGTTCCCGGGTAGGGATTTCTCGTAGGTGGTGATGAAACTGGCGAATTATTGAGATGAATAAGTGTGATGTATATATTATTGGTGAAAGTTCCTTGTAAATGATTACTTTCACGTGGGCGATTGGATCTTCATGCTCACGAATACAAAATATGATCACCAACCAGAGCCACCTCATCTGACTTGTATGGTTGAAGGAAGGCATACATTGCAACAAGACGAGACGGCCTATCTATTTACGCGAATGATGAATGAGAGGATGGGTGCCTCCAGATCAATTGAACTTAGTTCACAGATGTTGTGGGCCATGAATCATGGGTCATGCCGTAATGACCATAGACACTGCTCTCGGTTTCAACTGCAAAACGTAACTAGATACGAAGAAACATAATCCTTGGACGAAAATCATCCTTTCCCTTTAGATCTTTTCACTCTCGTTTTCATGTCACACAACAATGGCAAACTCCTAAGAAATCCAAACAAAACATCGCTGATTTCATTGCCTCCACAATCTCGACCCATCCAAGCAATGGAAGTTGGAAGAACTCTCGAATTCATGTCAACGAAGACCTGTATGTTGATCTCACTTCCACTGAAATGGGTTTCAATGATCTTTAGACGCGTCGCTTGACTTTTACTGTTCTCTCTGTTGAGTTGCAATACAGATTCGTTGCCAGTAGCCGCAAATGAGGCGCTAGGAAGCGATGGGAATGCACTTTGCTCCCCA
>JALLAZ010000638.1:0-13150 GCA_036939755.1 Stephanodiscus triporus | reverse complement strand
AGGACGTCCTGGAGGTGTATTTCCTCCAGGACGGCCTCCGCACATGCAAGGTCGGCTACTTGGCGAAGCATCTTGCTTTCCGCGCCGACCGGTACGACGGGCTTTGTGCGCGCATCGTGGAGATTTACTCCAGCAATCGCGCTGTCTGTGATTGCGTCGCTAAGTGGCAAAAACATCACCACAACTTCGGGTGTTGTGTTGCCGTCGTGTTAGTGATGAAGGATATGTTTGCAATTAAGTAAACGGATAATATTAATTTAGTAATCATTAATTACTTAAGTTTGATGCAATTCAGATAACGATGTAGACAAATGAAGATGAAGGGAGGGCTACTCGTAATAGGAGTAGCCAGTCTTGCGCCAGGCATTCCTGATGGTCTCGTCTGTGATTGACCCCACCGCCTCGAGGATCCACGCCGACATGTCTTTGCATTTTGCAGCGCGGATGGGAAGGTTGGGATCTTGTTCCAACAGCCACGCAGTGTACGCCTTCGTCATGTTGGACTTGTACGGCTTGTTGATCCCAACGTTGATAGGTTGCACGAGTCCAGTGCAACCGCCAGGGATGAATTCTACCTGGATGCCGAGATTCTGGATGGCGTTGGTGACTCTCCCCAGCAAATGAACCTTGAACGAGTCGAGGAAGAGAAGGGGGATGATGCCAACTGGTGCGGTTGAGACGCTGGGAGCTAGGACATGCTCCACCCAATGGAGCATCACCTCTTCGTTAAACCACGCCTTCTGCTGGACGGTATACACAGCGCCTTGGGGATGCTGGGGCAGCTCGCGCGTGTCGATCGTCCCCCCCTTGACACCCTTGTAGACGATGAAGGGTGTGAGGAACCCACCAGATGCTGTCACTGTCAACGCGACGGTGCAGCGTTTGCTTTCGTCTGCTCCCTTTCGCATGTTGACAGTACGCTGTCCGCGTACATTGATGGTAGACTTTGGCGACGAACCATAAAACTGGTTCGTCTGGTCCATATTGATGGTGAACTTGGGGTCGCGCGTGCGACCAACACACATGGGCACTACCATCTTCATGTAGGACCTGGCATCTTCGCAGGCAACCTCAGGAGGTTTCTGAGAGGCATGTGTCGCGATGCGATGCACAAGGTTGTTTGCAAGCAAAAAGCGAGAGATGCACATATAACGCGCAGGAAGTGATTTCTCTGCAAACGTTGGCTTGATTTGAGTTGCCTTCTGTACAACAGAAAAACGACTCACGGGAAAACCCCTGTCCCTCCACTCAGTGATGAACAAGATCAGTTCGTCCTTGATGTCATCAAGGAAACCATCAGGGCCTTGATGATTTTTGTTCTTGTAGGCGACGTCACTCGAATCTTGTGATAAATCAGGAAGATTGGTGTCGGCACGCCAGCGGTAGATAGAACTGAGAGGTACGTGGACCTCAGACGCTGCACGAGCAAGGGAGATACGTTCGTTCTTCATCTTCTCCTCCACAAGAGAGAGGATGAGGGCCTTCTCACGATTGGAATAAGCGCGACGAGGCGCAACAAGACCAGTAACCTTCCTGGCTACTCGCATGCCACTCTTTCCACCTTTGTTGTAGATCATGGTTGCGGGAGAATGCGATTTGTGAGAGAATCTCGTGAACAATGAAAAATCGTCCACACTCCGTACAATCCCTACACAGGTTCTAGTACGAAATTTAGCAGCGAAACAAAGGTGCGCCAAAAAAAAATTGAGGGTACGTAGGAATCATACACTACGCCAAATTGCGCGGGAGCCATCCCTCTAGAGTACTTTCTTTCTGAAAATGGTTTTTTTATTCCTTTTACAGCGTGTTATACGGTAGACCTAAGGTCTAGTGCTAGACCTAAGGTCTACGATTTTTCTACATAGGAATCCGTGGAATCTGTACTGAAAAATCGTAGACCTATGGTCTAGCGTAGACCTTAGGTCTAGTACTAGACCATAGGTCTAGACTAGACCTAAGGTCTAGACCTAGACATTGGGTCTAGAGTACATACGTACTCTACCATACTATTAGCCGTTCGCATTTAACAAAAAAGTTACCTATCTTGAGAAGGCTTTGGTACCTACCTCAGCCGTTTCTTATCAAAGAGTCATGCTAATATCCCTCAACTCCACTCTAAATACGATACTAGAGAGTAGAGTAGATACGATCTAGAGGCGCACCAACAACTTGCCAACAAGACCGTTTGATTCATGGTCTTTTCTCGTGCGGGCGCGTTCTTTCCCGCTCTCGTTGAAAAACAACATTTTCAAATCCTACACGTAACTCTGATTTGAAAACTGAAAATGGCGCGAGCCTTCCAAAACAACCACCCGCCCGCCGCCCGGCCCCCAGCCTGCCCAGAAGAAGAACCGCCGCCGAACCGCGGGTTTTGTGCTACGAACGCACGAATAAAATCTCCTGCCTCTTATACGATGCCATGATTTCTCATTTAGAGAGAGGGGAGATCATAGAGATGCCTTTTGTTTAGAGGCTGTTTGGTCAGGACACAAAAACGATCGCCTTTGTTGTAGGCTCACTGAGTTATACTTTATTCTCCCGCAAATTAAGCCACCCTAAAAACCAGCAACGTCGCCATGCCGCCTCAACAACGCTCTCGAGTTTCGCCTACCAGTCCGAGCGATGAAATGCAGGCATCGACGTACCACAAGACTTATGCCATCACGTCGTCTTCTAGCTTCGACGATTTCGAGAACCTGTCATCTCAATCGCTTCATTATGTGCTTCACCCACAAACCTCTCCGTCGAAGACATTCACAAGACAACAGGAGCAATCAAAATTCATACCTACGATGAAACGCAGGATTTTAACAGTAGCTGCCGTCGGGGGAATCTTGACGAAAGTTAAAGTCTCGACGCTATTTGTTGCGGGGACAATATTTGCCGTCGGAACTATTCACAGACTACATATCTTCGCCCTGCATTCCATGCCCGCTGAAGTGAGCGTTCAGGGTACACTCTACGGCAGGTGGGGGCGGAATGCCCCGCAGACTTCACGTAGTATGAGAAATTTTCGTAGACATCCCAGAGTCGTCAATGCTGCCGTAATTCAGGAGGTGATGCATGACGCCAAAACAAAATTTCGGGGAAAACAAATCGATGGTCTCATGCTGGATCCCGGAGGTTGGATATCGCCGGCCGTATCAAACTTTGAAACTGCGGACGACAAGGTTGTAGATAGTGGCGTTGACGAGGGCGAGAAAATGGAGGACGAGACGCAATGCGTGCCGATGGCGCAGTGGCAGACCACCAGCTACCCCAATTGCAACAGCGTCCACGAAATCGATTTAGTCCGCTCGTCCGGACCAGGATCGTTCGCCTTCCCGAATTACAGGCGGGAAGAGAATCGGCGATCAATCACCTCCCATCCGCCAATACTCAATAAATATTTGCACGATCTTCATCTGAAGTATCCAATGAAGAGGAGGAGGAACGCAAAGGCGAACGCAGAGGGATTGATGAGGGAAGAGTCGATCGAATTTTTGGGACAGGGTTGGTTCCGTTCGGCATGGGAGATGTATGTGGAGCAAATCCCGGGATACGACGAGGAGGAAGAAGAATGGGGTTTCCAGGAGTCGGTGGTGTTAAAGACGTTGAGGTGTGTATGTGTTCTTTGCTCGTGCCTGCTCAAAGTAGTCGACATGGTTTATCTGACAGTAATTCATTCAACTTCCTCCGATATTACCCCGTCAGAATTGAAAGGGATTTTCTTCCAGAGTACTATGAGCTGCATCGTCGCGACGCTCTCGCCATGGAGAGGCTCACGTTCTCGCCCTACGTTTTGGACATTTATGGATACTGTGGTCAGAGTGCCATCAATGAGCTTGCCAACTTTGGCATCGAGGGGATGTCCAGCTTGGAGAAGATAGCTCGGTCATTCCGAGGAATGGAAGGCATAGAGCCGGTCAGCAAGATCAAGCTCCAGCTGGCTTCGATGGTGGCAGCTGGGGTCTCGCACGTGCACAGCATTGATTACCCAGATTTTCCCTTCCCGGTGACAGATGATTCGAATGATTCAGATGGTGATGACGGCGAGAAGAAATCACTTTTGAAGGAGATTGAGAGGGGCAAAGTTAAAGTCACCAGCAACGCCACATTGGTACACTACGATTTGAATCCGCGTAACATCGCCGTGGTCAAACGAGGCAAGCCGAAGCTCAATGATTTCAACGTCGCCGAATTCATGACGTGGGATTCCAAGAACAATAGAACGTGCGGCTTCCCTGGGCGGTTTCGAGAGCCGTGGTGGAGGGCTCCCGAGGAGATGCACTTTCACATATCAAACTACACCAACCCCGCACCGCTAACGGAGAAGATCGACATTTATTCTTTGGGTAACATATTGATGGAGATATTGACGACCCATTCTCCGTGGGGTTTGATGCAGAAGGGTGAAGCAGAAGAAGAAACTCGCCCGAAAGTAGCGCGCGGAGAGTTGCCGGACTGGCCGGACGATTTCAACGAGACGATATTGATAACGGATCCTGCATTAATGGCGATAAATAAGGCCATGAGGAAGTGCTTGAAGTTCAATCCAGAGGACAGGCCGACGGCTGGTGAAATCGCCACCGAGTTATTCGAGGCAATAGAAAATCTTCCCGAGGGATTCGGCGATAAGGAGAAATGGAGGAGAGAAAGAGAATTGGAAGATAAAAGACTGGAAGAGAGGCGAGAAATGGAAGCAGATGGTGAGGGCGTTACGGGCTCGCTGTCAAAAATACATGATATGCGCTCGAGGAAAGAACACCATAGATGGGGTTAGATGGGATAAGGGAAAATAGAACAACCAGGGCATAGTTTGTCTTGTATTTCGTCTTTGCAGTAGCAGTTCTTGCACGAGAGATAATAATGAAGCAATATGTACAATCCGATAACGCGCTTCTTACAGTATGTTCACTCTCTATCATTTATGCGCACGCAACCTCACTACAGCTTACTACTACCGCGGGGGGCATCGTCCGCCGCCGGGGAACCGTAAATTCGCACCCTCGAGAGACCGCCGTCTGGCGTGATGGTGACGCGGACGTGGGTCACGGACCTGTGCGAGTTCACGAGGTAATGTCCCTCCTTCGTGTATTCGTGCTCCGCGTGAGCAGTCATGGGCGTGCGCTTCAACAGGGGGAACCATTCGATCCCTCCCACGCCTTCCCCCCCCCTCCCGGCGGCGGACTCGCGCACCCTCTCGTCCGACGACCCGTCGGCGCCATCGACGACGCGACACCCGTCGATGGCCACGCTCTCCGGATAATTCCCCTTGAAGTGACGCGTGTCAACGACGATGCGATCGACGCCCCCCGGCCCCGACCCGTCGATCCCGCACGCGGTCCCGCCCGCGGCCCCGCCGAGCCCCAGCCTGATCACGCACCAGTCCGACAGGGTCGTTTCTTGCAGGCCCGTCGTCGGGTCCGTAACGACGACGCCGGGACGATCGGGATGCCTCGCCGTCTCCCACCCGTCCTTCATGCTCGTCCCGGGTCCCGCGCGCAGCAGCTCCCCGGGCTCGCCGTAGTGCGCGTCCGAGCAGGCGAGGCCGATCCCGCCGTTGAGCTCGGACGACAGCTCGGGCGTGGGATGCGGCCGCGCGCTCGGGAGGGGCAGGGACGAGTCGTGGCCCACGATCGTCCGTCCGGGCGTCGTCGTCGTCGTCCCGCCCCCCACCGGTACGGTCGACGGCGTCCCCCGCCGTCCCCCCCCCCCCCCTCGACGGCCCGACGTAGCGGGCGTCCGTACGCCCTCATCCTGGCCACGCCTCCGTCGGGGTAGTAATTCAATCGCAGGTGCGTCACCCCGCCGATCGACTCCATCCGCGCCGAGGCCTCGTCCGAAATCGCGAACGAGTGATGTCGCGTGCCCTCGTGTCCGGGATTCAGCGGCGAGGCGGGGATCACCTCGATCCACTCCCCGTCGACGTTGTTCGGATCGGCGATCCTCGCCGCCCGTCGACACGCGTCGAGCGCGAGCGCGACCGCGGCCGAGGATCGGCCCGTGCCCCGCTCGCCGCCCCCCCGCGCCAGTCGTGTGGCCGCGCCGGGCATCCACGTGTAGAGGTAGTCGTAGTCGTCGTCGTCGTAGTAGCAGTCGTCGTCGACGACGACGTTTGCATCGGGATGAGGTCGCGCCACCCTCGTGGCCTCCACCGAAACCCTCGGGGCCTGATTCCCCGTGAAGTGCGCCGTGTCGAGCTCGATCCTCGATATCAGGGCCCCGCATTCGTCGTGGCATCGGTCGTCGCCCCGACGCCGCCGATCGCGATACCCGCCGAGCGCGATCACGCACCAATCGTGACCCACGGCCCTCCTCCTCCGCGACTCCCAGCCGTCCATGACCTTCCCCTCCGCGGAGTACGCGTCCGGGTCGAAGGCGGGGGGGAGGGGATTCAGGAGGTTGTCCGCGATCGCGAACCACTCGTCGGTGGCGAAGAGGACGACCGCGCCGACGTCGCTCGAGGCCAGGTCGATCAAGTCGCCGTCGTCGTCATCGTCGCGACGGGGGCCGTCGGCGCCGGCGCCGGGATGGTCGTCCGTGTCGTCCGGCGGGGGTTGGTCCGACTCTCGCATGGTCGGCTCGCTTGGATTGGGGGGGGGGGCCGGGCTCGTCCCCAAGAAGATTTGGCGGGAAGAGATCTCTGCTGCTCTTGATGAAGCACGTGAATTCGGTCCACTGCACGTTCTTCGTAGGAGTTAGCTCATCTACCTCACAGCAATCCACAGCCATCCGAAGCAAGCACTGAAAGAAAAAAGCAGCGCGCCTCCCGCCTGAATGACCGCAAGACTGCTTGAGCGCAGCAAGCAGCGCCCGCGCCCTCGCCCTCGCCCCAGAAGACGCAACTCGTAGACTCGTAGACTCCATCCACCGATAGACACAACATAACAGCCACCATGACGTCTTTCAAGGATCTTGTAAGTCCACGTGAGGTCGTGCGTTGTGTGCTTAATTTGCCGTTGATTTGAATGTGTGGAGATGGAGGAGGAGATGGAGATGGTTCTGCGGATGGCAGCGCGTGCCACGCATGGGGCCAGGGTGTCACGTCTTCGAAACACAGCATCCCGCCTAACACCAATCGTCCCTTCTTAAACATCACATCCGCGATGGCCCTTTCCTCTCCCTCCCTCGCAACACGACCGCACCGCACCGCAGGAATTCACGGGCCTCAAATCCCTGGAGGAGCACGACCCCCTGCTCCACGACCTCATCGAGAAGGAGAAGTTCCGCCAGTACACCTCCCTCGAGCTGATCGCGTCCGAGAACTTCACGTCCCGCGCCGTGATGGAATGCCTCGGCTCGGCCCTAACGAACAAGTACTCCGAGGGACTGCCCCACGCCCGCTATTACGGCGGCAACGAGATCATCGATCAGGTCGAGGAGCTCTGCCAGACGCGCGCGCTCGAGGCGTACGGGCTCGACCCCGCCAGGTGGGGGGTCAACGTCCAGCCGTACTCGGGGTCGCCCGCGAACTTCGCGGTGTACACCGCCCTCCTCCGCCCGCACGATCGGATCATGGGACTCGACCTACCGAGCGGCGGACACCTGACCCACGGCTTCTACACATACTCGAAGACCGACGGCTGTCGCAAGGCGGTGTCGGCCACGTCCATATACTTCGAGAGCCTGCCCTACCAGGTCGATCCCGTCACGGGCATCGTGAATTACGACCAGCTCGCGAGGGACGCTTCCCTCTTCAAGCCCGCCATGCTCATATGCGGCGGCTCGGCGTATCCGAGGGACTGGGACTACGCGCGCTTCCGCAAGATCGCCGACGACAACGGCGCCCTCCTGCTGATGGACATGGCGCACATCTCCGGCCTAGTCGCGGCGGGGGAACACGCGTCGCCGTTCGAGCTTTGCGACGTCGTTACCACGACCACGCACAAGTCCCTGCGCGGGCCGCGGGCGGGGATGATCTTCTACAGGAAGGACGCGCGCGGCTTCGAGCACAAGATCAACCAGGCCGTCTTCCCCTCGCTGCAGGGGGGACCGCACGAGCATCAGATCGCGGGCGTCGCCACCCAGCTCCTCGAGGTGATGACGCCGGAATTCAAAGTCTACGCCAAGCAGGTGAAGAAGAACGCCGCGGCGCTCGGGGCAAAGCTTGTGAGCCTCGGTTACACCCTCGCCACGGGCGGGACGGACAATCACCTGGTGTTGTGGGACCTGAAGCCGCAGAGGATCACGGGGAGCAAGTTCGAGAAGGTTTGCGACGCGGTGGCGATCACGCTGAATAAGAACTGCGTCCCGGGGGACAGGTCGGCGGTCACGCCCGGGGGCGTGCGCATCGGCGCTCCGGCGCTCACGACCAGGAAGTTCGTCGAGGAGGACTTCGAGCAGATAGCCGTATTCCTACACGAGGCGCTCCAGATCGCGCTGAAGGTCCAGGAAAGGAGCGGGCCGATGCTCAAGGACTTCGTCGTGGCGCTGGAGGGGGACGGGGAGGTCGCGGCGCTGAAGAAGAGGGTGAACGATTTCGCGGTTAATTTTCCCATGCCAGGATTCGATCCCAAGGAGATGAAGTACAAGCTTTGAAGCGCGATTGAGTGAGTGTGGAGAATTTTTTTTGCGAAGGCTCAAACTGTACCACATTTCGATTGACCGTTGGTGGGGAGGGGGTGCTTGTGGAGAGAATCATCTACTCGCATCTTTGACTTTCGATCGAGTGAGTTGAGGGAGGGGTCTTGAATACTTTACAAAATTCAATTGAACAAGATGGCATCTGCAATCCCCTGGGGGGCAACAGTAATGATTAAGATATCCATATCCATCTCTTTGCATTCCTCCTTGATGACCACGAAATCATACTCTGAGACTGGTCGATGTAGTTATGATTATTTCCATGCAGGAGAGAAGCAACGACAGATGGTGTACTGGGTTATAACTTTTGCTGCATGAGAAGGTGACGCAAACCACGAACAATCACGCTCGTACATATTGTCATCACCCGATCGAAGTGACATCACTGTTTGGACAAAATGAAAGGGGGCTAGATTATTGATGAAGCGAAACGTTCTAATTGTATTACTAGATATTTGCAAAGAGGTCATGACTGCATAGTCTCAAGATTCCCTCAACACGGACAGTGCAATTGACAAAATGCAATTGGAACTGCCTTGTTGCTGTGTGCCCTACTAAGACATGGGATATAAGTAACGAAATTAACCGTCATAATAGTACGTCCTAAATAGATATACACCTGTGATGATCAATGATGACGAGACCAACAATATGAAACAACCTTGCCCATGCATACCCAATACCATAGGTAGAGTGGAGCTTTGTGTTGGCAATAAAGTTACTTTAGGTTTGTGCATGAATCAAACACAAGAAAATGTTCAACCACAGATGGATACTTTCGAGCGTCCTCACTCACAGTAAATAAATGAAGCAGAATGTCATTTAATCTCTTTCAGCGTGACAATAAAGTGTAAATCGGCATTTGGCGGTATCTCGGGAGCTGCACCTCTCTTCCCATAGCCCATGTTCGAAGGAATGAGCAACTTCCTCTTCCCTCCCACTCTCATGCCCGGGATGCCTTGATCCCACCCCTTTATGACTTCTCCACCACCCAGCGTGAATTCAAAGTTATTCGATGAGTCGAATACGCTCCCATCATCTAATTTTCCCTCGTATTTCATGACGACCGTATCGCCAGCCTCCGCCGCCCGTCCGATCCCCGGCTTCAAATCCTCGATATCGGTGGTCCTCTCACGCGGCAAGTCGGGCAGGGCATCACCCGCCACGCGGAAGCTTTGTCCCGTCTGCACCAGGATCCCCTTCTCCAGACCCTTTTTGAAGGCGCTTTTCAATTGTGCCGCCTTGGACGCGTCGACGTCCAATTCCGAATGAAGGTACTTCGTTATGGCCGTTCGGGATATTCCATTGGCATTCGTCGCGGGCTGCGCTCGGATGGCGTGCACGATTTTGTCCAGCACAGTTTTCGGAGGAGCGGCTGCTGACTTCTTGGCACCGGCCATACTGATGATGCAAGAGCACGTCCAGAGGAGCAGTTCAGCGTCGGGTTGGTAGAGTCGCCTTGCTATCATCTCGTGTGAGGTCGTGGTCCGCGCCGCGTGGAAATAGATCTTCGAATTACGAGTTCCTCCGTGAAGAACTTATGGTTCTTGGTCACACAGACAGCATATCTTTACCTCTAGGTTGTTGGGCCGCCAAGAAACAAACGAGCAACACCGCTCATTATTTTTCCTAACCTCCTCCTCCGTTCATCCTCCTCCTCCTCCTGCCTCCTTCTGCCATAAACAAAATAATTCAACTATGATTAGACAAGCAGCCTTCCTAGCCCTCATGGCGGCGTCATCTGCCGCCATCGAACTAACGCCCGAAAATTTCTATAAAGAAACCGATGGCAAGACCGTGTTCATCAAGTTCTTTGCTCCTTGGTATGTACATATGGCATGTATTGAAATCCCATCATCCGCGACGGTGTCTAATCGGCACCAATCTATGACTACATTTTCGACATTTGACATTTAACAAATCATCGGTTTATATCATGCGATCAACGCGCAGGTGCGGCCACTGCAAGGCCATCAAACCCGACTGGGACAAGCTCATCGCCGATTTCGAGGGATCGTCCGACAAGATGGTCGCCGACGTCGACTGCACCGCCGAGGGCGAACCACTTTGCTCGGAATTCGGTATCCAGGGATTCCCTACGCTGAAGTGGGGCGATCCCTCCGACCTCCAGGATTACAACGGCGGACGCTCGTATGAGGATTTGAAGCAGTTCGCCGACGAGAATTTGAAGTGAGTACTTCTGGGCGAAACAATCGATGTCATCATCTATCATGTCCCCCGAATCGAACATCGCGTGTGCATTTGATCTACCTCAGGCTGTACTTAGTCCTTAAATCTCTCGTCCTTTTCGCAATTTCGCGCCTCTAGGCCGCAATGCACCATCAAGAACGTTGATTTGTGCGACGACGAGAAAAAGGCACTGATTGAGAAGTACCAAGGTATGAGTGTGGAAGAATTGAGCGCCGAGGCGGAAAAGGAAGAGGGGAAGATGAAAGCTGCAGAGAAGAATTTCGAGGAGGAAGTTGAAAAGCTTCAGGCGAAGTACGAACAGCTGTCCAAGGAAAAGGATGATGCGATCGCCGGAATCAAGGCGGCTGGGTTGGGGTTGTTGAAGTCTGTTTTGAGGAGCAAGGAGGCACCTGAGCCAAAGGATGAGTTGTAAGGAAATCGCCATTGAGCGCTATTGATTCAACCTGATCTTGTCTTCCTTGACGGCACACGTAGAATCGAGCGATGTTTTATCAGAACGGTGGTTTTCTATCAATCTGTATTAAAATCTACTTATGATGCACTTAGTGTTAAACTTTAATAGTTATTAGAAGCATCAGCTCAGGGGTAGATCACGTCCTCTATCAATGATGGACAATCTATGCCATTATCAAGGGCTTAAAGCCATATGGCAGCGGGGTTAGGTCAGACACCCCACCACTCACTATTTGTCCAGGCGATGCCCATGCCTGCGACACACTCAGACCCAACACATACGAGGTTTCCTTAATATGGTCAAAATGTGCATTGGAGAAAAAATCCTGTGCTAGCATTGTTTTGATCATGCCCCTGGATAACGCCTTGCCATAAGTGGATTAGTTGTCACCTGCAACCCGGTGCAACCTGCCGTTGTTTCACTGGAAATGTGGGTCATAGTATTATATGATTTTGGTTTCCTTTCAAAATAATAAGCAAATCTCTTTTTGAAACATCATTCAGCAACAATGCACTACACTTCAATACTAGGAACTTGCTCTTGGGTTATCACGTATCAATTTGATCCATTGATCATTCATCTCATTTGTAATTTTCAAGGGCTTGAAGCTGTCTGGGAGTGGGGTGCCATCAACAATGACAATGACCTCCTTTCCACACTCCACTAGATTATCCATATCTCCATTGAAAAGCAATGTTTTGATTGTTTGTATTTGAGACAAAAAAGGCATGTTTGTTGTTGTGGGGTGATGAGATCAAGGAGATCTGGATAGTATTTAGAATGTATGATTTCTTGAATAAAATAGAGAACATGCAATTATGAGGCAGGTCTGCATCCTAATCAATCAATGATGGTTTGGTAGCCACAAAAGATGCGCATTTCAGACAAAGGAGTATTTGTGTTATCATGGTACCCTCTTGTCACTTCTGACCAACATTGATGTGTATGGCGCTTGGTGATTAAACAAAAGACTAAGTAAAACTCTAGAGTATGTATGTTGGTCCCTTTAGAACAAATTCCAAATCGATTCTGGTACTCCCCAATTTTGAATTTTGTAGTCTCCCTACCCATAACCAAAAAGGGAGTCCCCATTTCGGAATGAGGACTGTGTTTTCATGTGCTCTCCAGTCACGCACAAGAGCCACCCTGCTCCCCCAAAATTGACACGTATCTACATGAGCCGTTGCTGCACCGCCCCATGCCACTAGCACCAGGCCCGGAGTTTGGCTTTGCCATGGTGGTGTTCTTTTAAGGATTGGCTATCAATTACAATATTGAAATACACCCATTTCAATACAGGGACTACCCATTTTGAAATAGTAATCACCATATTGAAATGGGGATTGAGGGATACCCGTACCAAAAAGAATCCCTGTTTGGATATTGAAACGGGGATCTCCAAAAATTGAAAAGTTGGACATACCGATATCATAACTGTGATAACCATTTCGAAACAGTGATGCATATGAGCAAGAATCCCCATATTGAAATGGGGATCCCCAAATCAAAATGGGGAGTTGGACATACTGATACCAAAATGGTGGATGGATAATTTTTCTGGAAGAGACACCATATCTAGCAAATCTAGCTAAAAAGCCAACTAAAAAAAGAAAACAATGCTAGAGTACTTATGTAGTAAATAAGTAATTCTGTCTTTGCATGCCTGAGAGATGCCCACCCTTTTTCTCACCAAAATATTAAGACATGTGCCAAATTGACAAATGATGATGATTTGGCACATGTCTTTACATTTGGGGAGTTGTTTGGTTACTTTTTTTGATATGACCATGCAAAAGTAGCTAAAAGTAAAAGGCACTCACAACACACAAACACAACCACACAGCACATAACAACTAAAATGGGCTGCCAACATCCTACATCCAGCGGCTTTGGCACTCTCCCTCCATGGGTTTGTCAGCG
>JALLAZ010000637.1:0-13153 GCA_036939755.1 Stephanodiscus triporus | reverse complement strand
TGTGTCAAGTGATTCAAGAGAAGAAATCAAAATTTCAGTTTTAAATATTGGCGCATGCGAGCAAGGGTGAAGGTATCCTTGTGAATAAATCTGTTCAGTCTATTTTTATTTCGCAAGAACGTCGAGCTGACCAACGTTGTCACCATGACCAAGCGCAAAGTCAACGATCTCGCAATCGCCGAGTTGGAGCGGGAGGTACGATCCATGAAGGTGAAGACGATGAAGTCGGAATTGGAAGCCTTGGGCGTCTCCTTGCTGGGATTGGTCGAGAAGAACGATCTTATCGACGCGCTTCTACGGGCAAGGAGGGATGTCGGTAGCCACGCCGCGCCGTCATCGTCCTCCGCGGCAGCGCAAACTATTATGGCGCCGATGCCAGCATCGCTCCGTGAATTTGCGCGACAGTTCGAAGATGCAAACGTCCCCGATCTGGCGCGCGATGCCATGACTCTCATCAAGGCGGCATGGGACGGACGAAATGAGCACGGCATCCCCATCGCTCACGCGATCAAGCGCGGGTCCAAAGAATTCGATGAGCTGACGTCGGATTATATCAAGACTGTGCCGGCGGAAACCACTGCCATGGTGGGAGATGCATTCGACGCCGCCAAGTTTACGCGTGACGCCAATGTGGCCTTCAAAGCCTTGAAGAGCCTCGACTTCGCTAAGCTCGGCACCATTCACTACGAACACATCTACTCCGCTTTGAACAGGGAAGGGGATGATTGGTACGGTCGCTCTGGATACTTCGTCTTTGATTCGCTCGGGGCCGAAGTCCGCGTGGTTGCGAAGTTCTGCAGTGACATCGTTGAACTCACGGAATCGCTCAGGAAGCGCACTGGTCATCGAATTGCCATCGATATGGCCGAGGTTACCAAACTGAACGATTCGCGGACTGCTGAGTTTTCCTTCGAGGAAAAGGAGAAGGATGAGAGTGTCCCATTAACTTCTGCCCGTAGTGTGATTGTTAGAACCTCCGGCAAGACCAATCTTGAACGGGGCACACGATTAATCATTCATCACAGCACCACCTTGTCTTACCTCCCCAACGATGCCATTTCATTGGCCTACATCAAGGTTGAAAATCTCATTCCCGGATCGACATCGAGGACGATCGATGGAAAGATTGCTCCTCTGGACAGAATCGAAAAAGCCACCTGTACAGTCAAATGGGACGGTCTTTTTGGAACTTCAGTTGATCCATTGCTCACCCCTAGAATGGCCGCTCGTATCCACGAGTTGGCAGGCATCACACTGGATCACGAATTGAGGGATTATTACACCGATGACATCCTACCGACTCTGCCGGAAGAGGCACTGCTCTTTTTCAAAAGGTCAGCTGAGTGGCGAGATGACTATTATCAATGCTACACCCGCATCGGAATGCGCCTGCAAAATGGGCTTCTCCCTCGACCCGAATGCTACGGAGAGAATGTCGCACTCAGCAACATTATGGACAGCCTGGTTGAGAGTGGCGATGGTGATCCCGTGTCATGTGAGGACCTTCCCGCGTTTCCAAACGATGATAACTACAGCATCGTCGAACAAGACATCCTTCGCAACGACAAGATTGCAATGTTGTATCGCCATCCCAATTTGTGGTTTCATACATTCGAGGACCCATCCCAACCCAAAATCACATCTTACTTTGCCCCAAAAACCGGCAAGGAATAGGTAGCTTCATGAGAAAGAACAATCATAATAGGCTTGATTGCATATCTTGGAAGATGCAGCAATCAAAGAATCAGAGCGGCTTATAATTTCTACTTACTTATCATAACAGACTTGGGTGGTGAACATGACGTCGTTGGTTGGTATCTTAGTAAAAAAAATCCAATAAGAAGGCCGTCCCAGTGCCAATTTTTAGTAGATTATCATTGCACAATGCGTCGAGAAGCAGATTCAGTGTAGACAGTCATTGTGTTTCGTGAAATTGTCCAGTTTTTGAGTCGGTCGTCTTCTTGACTCGGGAGTTTAGGACATGATAAATATATTTTAGGTGTCCATACATATCTTCTGGATGAAACCACGATTGTGTTCCCAGCGTTGATGCTCGTTGCGCCTGTCCATTCTCATAGACGAGCTCTGAAACTCGATCAAGCAAAACACATTGCGATGCGGTACAATAGAGAGGGGAGTGGTAAACGCCAAGGCATCGCATTGAGGGGAGCTCAGGTTCAAACGTGGTCACCGTGACAGCGATTTTGAATACGAGTTCCTGGACGGTCGTTGGATATGTTGTCATTATTAGATATTGGGTTGAATAAAGACCATTATCCCATTTACTTATTTTCATTGTAGTTCCACCCCACCTGCCACTTTATCTTCCCTGGTGGCGAATTGAGGGAAAGGAAGAAAATCTCGCAGACGCGGCCCATGTTCTCATATGGTGGCTTGAAGAAAATTTGTGGCTATATAGTACCACGCACCCCAAAGAAAGATGAAATATTTGATGCCGCTGACTTTTGATTTGATGGTCCCTTGTTTGTTGAAATCGCCTTTTGCTTCTTTGCACTTGCATTCTGCAAAAAAGGAGACACCGCTGACAACCCATTCCGTTTTCCTAGCTCGCTGCTGCTGTTGCGGTTACTGCCGGGTTCTTTCGATGCTGCAGAAAAGAAGCTTTTCATTGTCTTCCTCTCAGATGTTGCCCATGACATGGCCTTGATGTCAACCGGAGAAAAGGCCTCGTCAACAAAAGACGGAGAGTCCATCGACCCCTGGCGGGCATTAACAACCTCCTTCATCCCTGCCATGAGCCGCTCAATGGCCTCGTTTGACACAGGGAACTTTATTCCAACAATCCTCTGTCCCGAATCAGAAAGTTCGACCCTAATGACACGGAGAGAACGCTGACTTTGGGGCATAAATTGGACAGCCTTCTCGAGGGAGGGAAGGATATGCAATACAGCACCAGTGATAAGCCCCACTTCTGAAATTCGAGGTGCTAGACCATCATGGTGGTCGGCAAAGTTCGAGTTGTCAAAGGCATCATCCCACAA
Source organism: Stephanodiscus triporus (assembly GCA_036939755.1). Lineage (NCBI taxonomy): Eukaryota > Bacillariophyta > Thalassiosirophyceae > Thalassiosirales > Thalassiosiraceae > Stephanodiscus > Stephanodiscus triporus. The sequence continues at coordinate 10,151 of JALLAZ010000637.1, read as the reverse complement.
GTCTGCTACAGCACCACCCCACTTGTCACGAATAATGCCGATCGCATCTTTTGGCTGTGCTCTATCTTTATCGGTCTTCTCTTCACCATCTGTGTCAGAAAACTCCTCAATTTTGATCGAGTCAAGCAAATCTGCTGATGAAACGAGTAACTTGTACTTGTACCGTAACTCCTGGGATGGCATCTCGCAAGGATTCTTTCCAGTATTCGGACGGGAGATGACCATGAGATTGAGTGGATCAATGAAGTCTTCATCGATTCCAAATTTCTTTTCGACCTTTCTCTGTGCAAACATAATGAGGTATCGTCCCGCTATCTTACGTCTCGATAAATAGAATCCAGACTTGCATTGATCTTCATTCTCGTTTGATGTCTCGCCGCTTGCGCACTCATTTCCATCAATGACAGTCTGCACTATACTGTTGAAGCTGATACCCCGATCGAGAACGAGCCTAGTAAAAGTAGTGACAGCGCCGCAAGATTGATCAGTCGCAATGACTTCCGGCGCACTCTTGAGAGTTACTCTAGTGGCTCTAATATCTTCTACGCTGCCTTCAAACTCCCCTGTGGCCTTTGCATCCACAATGACATCATCCAGCGTTGCCATAAAGAGAGAGAATACAAGGGTTTGGCGTGCTACGTCGAGTCCAGCTATTCGGTTGAGGAACTTTTTCTGATGGTATGGTACATATGATTGGAAATGGAGATGACAAAGATTGGGTATGGTCCACAGATGCAAACAAGACAGAGAAATATACAGCATGCTTTATATTGACAACTCACCACATTTGGATCACCCATCAATCCTACCTCGATCAAGGCATTGGAAGCTTCTGCTAGGGCAAAACTCCTTTTCTCAATGCAATCCTTCCCCTTCATCTGAACGGCTACTTCATCCGTGGTGACAAACTTGTCCAGGATATCATTCGCGTTACGAGAGGGCGCGCTACGCTCAGTGTGTAGTGCAGTGTAAGTTCGGCCTAATGCCCGTTTGCCAAAGACGCTATCAATGTCAAAGTCTGAGAGATTTGTGCCGGTTGCGGCGCGCCTATCGCCCTTGGTGAGGGCTCCGAGCGCAGCCATTCTTTTCGCGACAGCCGACGCAAATCTCCTTTCTCCTCCAAGGTCGGTGACGACCATTTTGTAAATGGGAGCTGTCTCTTGGCCACTTCGATGAGATCTCCCCAATTGTTGGATGGCCTTGTCCGCTGCCCAGGGAAGCTGGTGGATGACGGAAATAGTGAATACGTCAACACTAGTCAAAAGGTGACAATAAAGCACGGATTCGCAGACTAAAACAACTCATTCACCTCAATAGTAAAATGCACCCGCCTCTTGTGACTCGACTTGCATCTCGAATCAGCGTGCAAACTGATACCGGTGCTTGCAGCGTCAGAAATGATCGCAACTGACTTCTTGCCATCCATCCATGATCTTTTCTCAGCTATATTGAGACGATCGTTCTCGTCTTCTGCACTGACGGGAACGGACAAACCATAGGATTTCTGCTTTGATGGACCACCACAACGTTTAACAAACTTGTACTTTCCGCTCTTGGCCCGTAGGACACGACCAGTCCTCCCAGTCATTTCAGCAACATTCTCTACACCTCCAAGTCTATCAATGATATCATCAAGGGGGTTTGGTGGCAGATCGAGGCTTCGAACGGATTCCAATAGCTCATTGCGACGTATCACGAGCTCGATTATGGGTTTCGGCGGAGGTTCATTTTTCATCCGATCAGCTAGGTCCGAGAGACGTTTATGCTCGAGACGATCGGCCTCTGATGCAAAGCCGTTGGGAGGGATCGAGGGCACCTTAGGTACTTCTGGCGAGGGCAATGCAACTGGGAAATGGTTACGAATGAAGTTCGACATGACGCTTGCACAAGTCGACACTAATCCTGTCAGTGACATATCCTCGAAGTCGATCTTTCCAGCGTCGGAGTGGTGCACTCTCCTTCCCGCGCTTTCTGCAGCAGATTCGGCCAGCTCTTCCAACGCAACCTCCATCCCAGCCTCGCCGGTGCTCTGCAATCCGATCACAATGGCATGATCGTCATTCTGGAGATATTGCTTTGCCTGCGCAACAACCGCGTCGATTTTCGCGCAGATGCACATCTCGCGTGAAAATCTTTGATGTGCAGACCAATAGATCGACCACAGCAGCTTGGGTGCGGGGATGTTCATGAACTCCAAGGCCGAGTTTATTTCATTCTTGACGTTCAGCCACCATCGCACTGGGAGTGGGCATGAGGTGTGTGTGGTGGAGACGAAATGAGACAATCATTCTCATACCGAGCAAAATTACACAAATTCGGTGTATTAAGCATTTCTTTGAATCGAGCATGAAATGATCGCAGCTCACCCGCTCCATCATACCTACGAGTCGCCTCCTCACTCAATTTTACCTCCAGCGTGTGAAATTCGGCGCCATCCCAACTCAACGTCCGCGCCAGGAACATTCCCTTTCGTTTCATCTCCAACGCAAGCATTTCCATCGCGCCGACGCCGCGCTTGGCAAGCGCTCCGTGGAATGACTCAAAAGTGGGGTACAGAGGATTGGCGCCCCCCCACAATCCCAGACGGCTGGCGTACACCATGTGCTTGATGTCGGAGACGCCTGTGGCCGAGCAGTAAAGAACGCGAGCCATAGGCAACCTCTCCTGCAGCGCCAGGACCAACTTCGCCGTGCGGGTGTCGGCCTCCAGGTTCTTGGCTTTGTGCGCCTCGTCGAAGACAATGACGCCCGCGTACGATCTCTCGACGCGCGATCGCTCCCGATTCCCGTCGACTCCCTGCAACTTCTTGCTGCCGCCGCCGCCGCCGCCGCCGCCGCTGCCGCCACCGCCACCGCCACCGGACAACCAAGCGATGATGTCCTCCATGCGCCTGCCGCTCACCAACAGCGAGTAGGTGACGAACAGCACCCCCCTTCCCAACGATCCGCCGGCCCCCAGTCCCTTCCCCTTCTTGCCGCCGTGCGACATGCGATCCAAAGCCTCGGCGCCGTCGTGGACGTCTACACGACACCCCACGTCGGCGAGGTCGCGCCTCGCGTCCTGGACCAATTCTCTGCTCACGGACACCCAGAGGTGCCGTCCACCGCCGTAATTGCGACACAGGGCGTCGAGTATCGTCGCCGATATCTGCCGTCCCTTGCCTATCCCGGCGCCGTCCCCGATGAAGAATCCTGACAAAGAGGCAGAGAGAAGGAGAAAGAGAAAGAGAGAGCAAGAGATGAGAGAGAGAGAGAGAGAGAGAGAGAGAGAGAGAGAGAGAGGGAGTCATTCTCTCTCTCACCTGCCCTGGTCCCGCCACCATCGTTCACGCTGCCCCCACCGCGATACACGCGGTGAAATCTCGTAATGGCCAGGGCCGCTCCTTCGGCCTGCAGCGGCGAGAGCCCGCCACCCTCGACCAGCGGCAGCAGGACGTCAGCGGCGGCGTCGGGGGGGGGAGGGGCCGACGCAGACGACAGCAGGGCGGATTCCACCGCAGGCGACGTGTGGCTCGGGAATCCTCCCCGTCGTCCGATCGTCGATGTCGTTGTCGACGGTCCGCCGATCGGGTCGCAGTCGTCGTCGCGATCGTCCGTCCGTCCGCGGCCATCGTCGTGGTCTTCGTCGTCCTCCCCGGCGTCTCCCGTCGCCGATGCCGACGTCGCGTTCCCCGCTGCCGCAGACGACGACGACGACGACGACGACGAAGCCACGTCGTCGTCGTCGGAATCCAATAACTCGATCACCCCAACGTCGTGCCCCGCCCCCGGCGTCGATCGGTCGATGGATTTCGTCGCGCCTCCGCCACCCACGACGGCATCCTCCCCCTCCTCCCGCCGACGATGGAGCAGTCGCAGCGCCTCGACGATGCGCGGCGGCAGCGACGACGGGACGTAACTCGAGAACGTGTCGATTGGGCTCCCCGCCCCAATCCCGACGGCGTCCTCCGGGTCCGGGGGAGCGGTCGGCCCGCCGACGCCGACGCCGACGCCGACGCTCCCGGTCGACGTCGTCGTCGTCGTCGTTTGCGCCATCGACGTGATTTTCGATTTCGGGGGGAGAATACTTCTTATTCAGGCCTTCGTACTCATCGTCGTCGGGGTCAATTATTTCAATTCAATTTTCGGAGGGAGTTGCCAATCCAATGCGCAGCTTTTCTGTTCTCTCTCTCCCCAAGAAAAACGTATGGCGCGCCGAGGATTCTGTAAATACTATTTCCTACCTACCATGAACTTTGGTCCCAGCGCAAAAAAACTCTGCTCAATGTTGTCCATTATTTTATTGATCCCAGAGATTTTGTTATCATGTTTCAACCCAGGACGGCAATGCAGTCATGACCTTTGACCTAGTTCGTGGTCATGCTTCAAAGCATTTGAGATAAGAGCGTCAAATGATGAATATGATGTGAACCGTTTATTTTATTAATGACATGGAGATGGTTATTACCTCTCTTACAAAGAATTATTTCAATCGGCTGTCCTTCTTTTTTTTGTGCGCTGTTCCAGAGTTTCTCTGTTGAGCAGTCGACCTAAAATGTGGGTCTTCTGGGCTAATGCAATTTCCGTGGGAGCATGCAGTGAAGCCCTCAATGTCATGAAAAAGGTTCGTCTAACTAATGTTGGCCATTACAATTACTACCTCTCCTTCACAATGACATGTGCCACTTTGAGAACTGCGATATTCTAGCAAAGCTCCAAGGAATTACTCATGGGAATCTCCAAAATCCCCTTGTTGCTGTAACATATCATCACTAGATCGCCCTCTGCTGCAATATCCACTATCATCTCCACCTGTTTTTCGACACATTTCCCCGCTGTTGTCAACGGCACTCGATCGACCTTGACCAGACTCTCTATGCAACGATTGTCTATAACCACTGCCAGGGACATGGCTTGACTTGGAAGTGAGTTGGTTTTGGTCTATTTTCTCAATGGCTTGTCGGATCAAATTGCTTTTGGGGTGCGGAGATGTAGCTTGCGAAAGCATTTGACGCCCCCATTGGTCCCTCGGACCTTGGTCATTACAAGTATAAGAGGGCTGAGAGTGTAGACTCATTTGACCAACATCATCCCATGCACTGGGAGTTCCAGAAGAGCGGAGCGCGGGCGGGGAGGCTCCATTGTAACGTCGCGTTGCATTTGATTTTTTGCCTTGATACCTACGAAGCAAGACCTCTTTCTCTTTCTCAAATTGGACATCCACTTCATCGAACGGTCTAAATTCGGTGTCGATTGGATTCTTTGCCAAACAATCATCGAACTGATAGTCGGAGGAGTAATTGACTCCGCCACCGCCAAACATCCTACCACTCGATGCCGCGGCGGTGCACTCCATCAAAAGGATAACCGCCACGGCGTCATCTAAAAGGACCTTATCGCGATACATCAGTCGCGCGTGAGCCTGGGACAGGCGAATCAGCGACTCCAAGAATCTCACCGTAACAAGAGTTTGGCAGTTTCCCCGTTGGCGGCACAGGGAGTAATGATTCTCTAACAGCTCCGACGCTTCCGGGGTCAAAGTTGGGTGAAACTTTTCGCGAATCGTCGCGATGTAGGCACGCAGTTTCTCCATGCCCCAATGGCCATTGACGCTGTCATCGCCGGCAAGGGCCATCCCATGAGAGCGATCGTACCCCGACCCCGGGATGATGGATTGCTGCAACAGAAAGTGAGCGATGTTCACGTCTCTCTCGCACTGGGCTTGGTCGAGCATAACGAAGATCATGTCGAATCGGCTAAGCAATGCCGACCCCAATCGCGAATTTTTCTCCAGGCTAAGTGACTCGTCGTAAATACCGCCGCAGGTCGGATTCATGACCGCCACGACGGTGGCGCGGGCGTTGAGCTTGCAAATGATCCCGGCCTTGGCAACCGATATCGTCTGCTGTTCCATAGCCTCGTGTATCGACGTCCGGTCCTCCTTAGACATGCACCCGAACTCGTCGATGCAACACACTCCCCGATCGGCCAGGGCGAGCGCTCCGGCCTCAAGCGAGAATTCGTTCCCGTCTCCCCGAACGGCAGCGCAGGTCAAACCGGCGGTAGAGGATCCAGTGCCTGTTGTGAGGACAGAACGGGGTGATAGCGCCGCAGCGAAGCGCAGGAATTGGCTCTTGCCCGTACCAGGATCGCCGATGAGCAGGATGTGAGACTGAATCCTCCGTTTGACTGCCTTTTCGGAGCTGTTGTTGGTTTGGGACTTGCCGTTCTTTGACCTCGACTTTCTCCTGTCATCGTCTTCATTTTCAATTTTGAAGGCGACCGGCGCATCCATCGCATCGGATCCCTCCTCCCCCGTTTGTCGAATATCATCCTCTTCCTCCCCCACGGAAGCTCCGTCGCACTCCGACGACTCCGACGATAACGATACCGACGCGCCGCCGATTAAGACCAGGAGGAGGCCGAGCTTCACGGCGTGCATCCCGTACAGCTTCGGACAAACCGCGCGGGCGATGTAATCCCTCGTGGCGAACGGCCGTCGCCTCGACGTCTCCGACGACCAGAACGCGTCGAATTCCCTCCGAAACTTCTCGCGTAGATTCCCCGACCCAGACATGCCCGCGAGCGTCAGGTCAGCCATGCCGCCCATCCCGCCACCCCCGCCTCCTCCGCCGCCGAACCCCTCCTCGGCGTTGATCACCCTGACGCTGTGCGCCCTCATGCACATCCCGACCATAGCCTCCACCCCATCGACCGATCCGTTCTGACCGTGCCAATGCGCGTGTAGGCTCCCCACCACGACCACCTCGTCACCCGGATTACACATGTCGACCAGGTCATCGCCGAGCTTTATCAGCATGCTCCGGGGGACGCTCCCGACCCGACTGAGCGCCGACACCGATTCCTGAACCTTGATCTCCTGGTAGTCGGCGTGGACGGATCCTTCGGGCACTAACGCGAAGGACGTCGACCTGCACCTGTCCCCGTCGTCGCCAAGGTTGGGACACACGATCGGCGTGGGCAGGGCATTGTTCGACGTGCCGAAGTCGGCGTACGCCGAGAACATGGCGCCGCACCCTCCCCTCCCCGTGCATCGGTAAGTCCTCGTCGTCTCCATCATGCGCACCGGGCCGGTGCGGACGCACGTCCCGCAGACCTGGACAACCGTCCCGACATCCGAAGCCGATATCGACGACAACGTCGCCTTGCAGAATCCGGAGTGGGGGGGGAGACGCACGAGACGGGCTCGGAGGGGTCGGGGGGAGTAACGGTCCCCCGTGCGACGGAGCGCCGCGTGGAGTCGGGCCATATCGGCGCGGCGGTCGTCCCGCGCCCGTCGTCCCTCGCGGCCCCGGCCTCGGCCCCGGACGTCGTCGTCGTCTCTTCCATCCCCCATCCTCGTCGTCGTCGTCGTCGCGTCGTCTTCGAGCGCGGCCCGAAGGGCCGCCTCCATCCGACCGCGAATAATCCTCCTCGCCCGGACGGTCGAGTCCTCGAGCAACTCCAGGAGGGTGTCGGGATAACGCAACGTCAGGTTGCCGAGGACCGGATCGTGGGTCAGGAGCTGGAAGGCGTCGATCTCGATCGATCCCGCCCTGATCCCGCCGGCCCCCCGACGTGCCTCGTCCTCGTCGTCGTCGTCCCCCGTCGTCGTCGTCGTCGCGAGGCCGAGGTCGGCGAGGTCGTCGAGACGATCTCCCCCCCCCCCTCCTCCCCCGCGCTGCAGCCTGCGAATGACCGCGAGGTGATCCATCGTCACGCGACCCATCAGCGCCCTCGACGCGCGCTCGTCCCCGAGGAGGAACGAAACGTACCGATCGCCTAGGTCGCGGGGACGGTACGACCTGTACGACGACGCCAGGAGGCGTCGTCCCCCCCCCCCGACCCCCCGGGCCCTCCCGTCGCTGGTCGCGACCCCGCCGATCGCGCCGGCGCCGCCGTCCCGCGACGGCGGCAGAGGCGCCGCGTCGTCATCGTTCATGGCGACGATTCGATCGGACGAATGGCGACGTCGGCCAGGCGGCGGTAGTATCTAGGTAGCTACCCCTCGGGCCCAAAACAAAAAAAATAGAGTGGCATGATGGTCGAAGGACACTCGGTCCATCGCCTCGCGACGGCATTCCGCTTGAAACTCGTCGGCCGGAAGTTCGCCGCGTCCTCCCCCAACGGACGTTTCGCCGAGGGCGCGGCCGCGATCCGACGGGCGGGTGCTCGCGCGCATGGAGGCGGTGGGGAAGAATCTCTTCGCGTTCTTCGGCGACGGGCGGCGATGGCCCCGCTCACGCGACGAGCGGCGGCGATGGCGATGGCGACGGTCGTCCTGGGGGTGGTGGGGGCGGTCGCTTCGAGGGCGACGACGGCGCGGGGGGGGGAGGGGGGCATCGTCGTCGACGATGCGGACGTCGTCGTGGTGCACGTCCACTTCGGCATGAGCGGCGCCTGGGCGATATACGACATGGCCGTGGAGTCGGAGCCCGAGACGAAGCCGACGACGCGTCTTCGGTTGGAGGAAATCAAGGACGTCGTCGAAGGCGATGGTCGCCCCTCTGGAGGCCAAAAGGGGGGGGGGGACAACGTCCTCCTCGTCACCCACCTCTCCGCCATGACGGTATCCCACGGCCCGTCGTCTCTCTACGTCGCCAAGAGGGCATCGCTGGGTCAGGACCCGCTTCGATGCGACGCGGATCCCGATTGGCTATACGGACGCGTTTCCAAATCCAAGAAGAGCATCGGGACGCTCATCATGGATCAATCACACTTCGCCGGGCCGGGCAACATCTATCGCGCCGAGATCCTCTTCCTGGCGGGGGTTCACCCCACGACCCCCGGATCGTCGTTGGATCGCGCGACGTTCGACGGGATATGGAACGCGTGCGTCGCGCTGCTTCGTAGGGGGTACGACACGGGGAGCATACTCACGGTCGACGCGACGATCGATCCGGACGCATATGCCAGGGGCGAGCGACGGTACATAAGTATACAACCGGGCCACGTGCGCCCGGTGCGGCTCCGGGGTTAGCTCCTGGGACATGTCCGGCCGGACGTGCTACGCCTGCGAGGGCGGGACGTGTCAGCCGAGGATCGGTGGCGCGGGAAGGGTCGCGGGCGCAAACGAACGACGCGCGACCGAAGAAGAGGAGGAGGTGGGTGGCGGCGGCGAGGAGTCCCCGCGCGCGCGACACGCGCCGTTCATCAGTCGATGCGCGCCCGTCGGTCGCTGGAAACGACTCCAGGAGGGCGGGGCGTCGAATCTGACCGTCGCGGAGATCCGATCGGCCATGCTCGAGGTGATCGGTGGCACGTCGGACGACGACGTGGACAACGTCGACGTCGTCGCCGACAACGCCCTCCTCCCGAACAAGAACGCAAGGAAGTCCGTTCACGTCGAGGCGCTCGAGCTCCTCCTCGAGCGACAACGACGACGGAAGGGGCGACGGCGGGGAGAAATCGCGGGGACACCACCGCTGCGGTCGAGAAAGGATCGACTGAAGAAACCGCCCGTCGTGGCGACGAGCACGCCGCTCCCTCCCCCACGCGTCAGCGCCGAGGACGCCGCTCGTGAGAAGCTGGTCAGCGGGGAGAATCGGGCCATTGAGCACGTCGTTGAATTATCGCGCGAGCAGGCCATGAGGGCATTGCTAACCGTGACGCCTTCGCCGGCCATGAAGCGGGGGCGGCGAAGGGACGAGGGCATGAGGAATAACAGTCGCGATGAAGAGGATGATGATAACTTGAATGATGGTATGAAGGAGAGGACCAGCCGCCGTCGTCGTCGGCTCAATTTATTGTAGTTCCCATGAGTCTTATGGTTTAACAATAATGATTAGGTTACTGCGCAGCATTATTAGGCGGCGGCTGAAACCACAGTTACTATGCCAACTCGCACAATCCCAGTGAAATTGGACCGTGGTTGAAGAATAAAGCTGGCTGCATCGTTGTATTACTTCACTCTTCTGAGTTTCCCACTTAGGGGATTCTTTTAGGTGACGAGGGCTTTTTATTTTGGCGCGAAAAGTACGTTGGAGAGGTCGGACAGACCGGGGTACCCTCTACTCTACTCTATGTAGTGTTTCGTGGGAATTGGGGGACAAACAGTCCCCCTACCCTATTTTCTATAATAAGTGACGAGTCTCCGTCCGTGCGTCCATGCGTCCGTGCGTCCGTGCGACGCGTGGAACTCAAACGTCGGAACCAGTACTTTGGCTACGTAGA
>JALLAZ010000636.1:0-13173 GCA_036939755.1 Stephanodiscus triporus | reverse complement strand
CGACAGATGAGCAGACAGACAGATGACAGATTTGATTTTCCGGGACACCCTATTCCTCGCCGAAAACCAGCATCGCTGAGGGGTATCGTATGCCATCCAGACATAGATAGGATACTATTATTATTATGTTGCAGTTAGAGACCCAGCGAATTTTGGCCCGACCCTCTCTACTCTCTCTCGAGTCGCTGAACGTCAAGGCGGTTTTGGAGGAATGGGTGGTCCCGCTGCTGCCAAGGGTCAGTACCCGCTCGAGTATGCGGCGGCATCGACCTTGGCAGCAATTTTGAACTATCCCCTGTGGCGCGCTTCAGCTCTCGGTCAATCTGGCTTTCGGGTGGTGGCATCGCACAACCTGCCGCCGTCCTTGGCTCCGTACTTGTACGCATTTTCCCCGCCGTACAAGGGTCTTGTCGCTACCGTCATGGGCATGAGCTGGGCCAGGGCTGCGATATTCTACGGCAGCGATAGGGGTAAGGAATATATGGAATCGATGGGTTTCTCTCCGATCTCAGCGCTCGTGTTTCCTCCTTTAATTGTGAGCACGGCGGTCCAAATAGTTAACATGCCTCTCGTCAGGGCGACGATATCGTTGCAAAATCCCGAGTCGGACATCCTTAACATAAGAGAATCGTTCAGAAACATATACAAAAACCACGGAGTTGAGGGTTTGTGGCATGGAACGTCCGCGGGCATTCTCAAGACGGTTCCCAAATATTGTACCGCGATCTTCGCGAAGGATTACATCGAACAGATAATGCCGCCGATAGATCCGGAAAATCCGACGAGGAAGAGGGATGAGCTCGTGCAGTCCGCGATCAAATCGTCGGCCGCCGGCGTGGCCGGGGCGGCGCTGACGAATCCCCTTGACGTGATTCGGAATGAAATGTTCAAGACCAACCTGGGCTTCCTCGACGTGTGCCGCTCCCTTCACAAAGAGTTGGGCTATAGATTTCTGATCCGAGGAATGTCAAAGAATTTGATTGCCGTCTCTCTACCGGTCGCATCGACGATATTTTTCACTGACGCCTTCATACAGTACACGAATTCGAGCAGAGGAATGGATTGACACATTGAGAAGGAGAACTTGAATGAGTGAGCCTGCCTCGATGTTGTGGAGCAGGAGCAAAAGGTCTCAGCATGGTTCCGTGTCATCTCTCTGCTTACTGTGTTAGGAGTCATGTTTGAACATCGCACGATGTGCTTACTGACTTTTATGGAGGCTACAAAGAGTTTCTTTAATCACTTCATACTTAATCGATATCGTCTTTGGATCAACGAAGCCGCAGCTGCCTGTTTTGCTCGCAGTCGAAAGAGTTTCCTCCTTTCTAGAATCCACTTCTGTTTTTTTCTGCTCTGTCTCCCACTGAATCGACGGTACAATGATTGGATCGAAGTCGCTGCATGATGCTCTAGCATTGCTTGGTGTGCATGTCGTCTTGCCTCAAAATAATTTTTCCTCACCTTAAGCATCTCGTTATCTTGCATGTTTTCACTGACCATAAGTCGAATGTGTTTCTTCCCGATATCTTTCTCGAGGATCTTCTCGTTAGTAAAGATATTGTGCAGTTGCTGCTGCTGATGCATCGTATTAAGGTACAACTTCCATCTCGTCCCTTCATGACCAATGTATTTATCTGCCAAGATACGCAACTTCTGAAGCTCGTGAGGCTCGATCGATGCATCTTTAGAAATTGCTCGGTCATGCTTGGTAATGCCATGGAACAGATCTTCAAATTCTGATCCAGTCATTATTAGCCCACAAGAAGCTAATGCAGATTGGAAAGGTATCGAGTTGATGGGTGATGTCAACTTTTCTAGACGGAAAAACAGATCATCAAAACATGAGCCAACTTGAGCCAGCTTCGCATCCAAGATGCTAGTACTGATGACCGAAAGGGAAGCAATAGCATTTTCTCTTTCTGTGTTGGATGTTGACGCATGTTTCAATGAAAAATTTTGTTGTACTTCCTTCTGCCTCTTCTGACTCTGATTTTTGAAGTCAGAAGTCGATATCCAGTACTTCATCCTTTCCGCGCAAGCGTTCTCCGTCTCTACCTTCTTCGCGGCCCAAGCTGATTGAAACTGTTCCTCGTGTTGCGTGCGAAGGGCTGCAACTCGCTGCTTCCTCTGTTCTTGTTGCTCTTGGAGGATGTTGGTATCAATCGCCTTTTGGAGTTTCTTCTGTCTCTGCCTCGCTTCATCATACAGTCGTATTTGTTCTTTCTTGGCCCGCAACTCAGTGTGTTGGAAATCAGAGTAACCAGAGGTACTAGTTTTTGACGTTGGCATATGATCATTTATGTGTTTGAAGTCAATTTTCTGTTGAATCATCGATGCTCTTCGGGAAGCGATTTCACTCATCGCAGTAGCATTGAAATGACGAAAGACGCGCCTTTGTACTTGGTTTATATGCCATTTTTGCGCCACATCTAAACGAATCGATTGCTGGTGGAGGGACATCCATTTGGAAAATGCTCTTCTGACTGAAAGCTTCTTCATCCAGATACGAAGATGACCCATACCCGCGCAAATATCCTTTTCGTCGTCACTTGTGCAGCAACGCTTGATCTTCTTCATTATTCGCATATGCTTGATCAGCTTTCTTAACGCCCTTCTTTCTTGGGATGCACAATAGCCCACATGTGAAAGGTTCGTGAACAGACGCGAAAGTTTTATGCGCGTTACTGCAATTACCCACGCCGCAAATGCTTCCTTCTGCTTCCTCCCTTTTGAACGCACAACTAAACTAAGATCCATTCGCCATGCGGCGAACGCTTTGCGGAGTATTATTGTCGTAAAAAAGTTTCTTTGTCTTTCGCGAATGATTTTATTCAGTTGCAAATGAAAGGCATGCATCGACGCATCCTGGTTTACAAACGAAAATACGCGTGAGGACCGAGAACCAAGCAACCCATCTCATAAAGAAAGCCAGGCTTTCGAATCAAGCCCAATCGATGACTCACCTCTTCGCCATTCATCAATGCGAGGCGTTCATTTTCGCATAGTTTTGCGATCATTTGGGTCCTGAAATTCTGCAGCACAGCTGGATTTATCTCCAAAGCGTTCGTCATAATATCCATCGTGATGATGGAAGAAGTTGTTAGCTCTTGGATCTGTTCTCTCAAGTGCACTCCAGTGGACTTCTCTTCCTCATCATTTGTGGCAGCTATAGACACAACTCTCATAACATCTGTGAGTAACCATGACTTGTTTCTGCCCCCGCTATTGTCTTCTGTGACATAATCCTCCATGAGCTTCAGGTACACCATTTTTGGGTTGTGAAATGCGACTGGGGCAAGGATTGTTGCCCAATATGTTGTCATGATAAATCGTGCATCCACGACAGGATACACAACAGCTGGCAATTTTTTGTCCGAAGAAGAAAAGGCGCGATGTAGACGTTTAGCAAACTTGTCCGCAACATCGCTACCAAGCTCCAGAGACAACGCTCGCGTAAGATCAGAGAAGCTGGCGTTGGTGACATCGGTAAGATGACGGCTTAATCGTCCTAATGACCCGGTCTTTCTATTACCCGGGAAGTCAATGATCGAACGAACAATCCTCCATCGTTCAATCCTTGTTGCGTCAGAGGCAGAGGACCTTGACGACATAAAGTTCTCAAATCTCAAAGCGCGATTGTCAGGAGAACTTGCGTTTATGCGCGCGCGGCGCATTCCTCACCTAACAATTTCACCGTAGAATTCTTCGTACAATAGCATGTCAACGCAGGCAAAGAAGGGATCAGGCAAGCAATCAAAGGCTGGTCGCAGGGAAGTGATTGAAAGAGAATATGTGGAGGCGGAACGCATTAATGCAGAAACTGTGTCTTGTGTGAAGAGGTTAATCGAAGTCCTTTTGAGTGGAGGCGTTCCCGAGTCATCTCTGACAGGGCTTCGAAAATGCTCCGTTGTTAAGGAAGATGTAGAAGGTAGTACACGAGAGGTCGGGAAACAGCATATTGACGACTTAATGAACTCATTAATTCATGCGGACATTGCAGCTGATGAGTCTTGGTCATTTGCGCTGTGCTATCCCTCGCTGTGAGTTTGTTGTAAGCATCATGGACTACTTCCATTCTTTTACGCACTAACTTTTTGAATCCAAACACAGCAACGTAAATGAGCTAATCTTGCACCTTAACGAATTCCGCTCACTCATGTGTAATGGTGCAGCTCTAGCTCGCACTTCAGTACAACGAAAGCTCGGCGATATTCGCTCCGACTCTAAAACCGATGCAACAGTAGTCGATTCGTGGACAAAAATTGAGAAACAAATCAACGGTGAGCTTTTATGTGATGTGTGATTAGGTCTTCGATAATCTTCTCATTTTGTATTAAGATGCTCTCACGAAGTGCAACATAGGCGCATACAAAACACGAGCCTTGATGATTGTTGCCACCAAGGGTGGTCATATTATGTCAGAGACTAAGCCGACGTCTTAATAGTAGGTAGATATTCTCAAAGGAAGAGAAGAGAGTGATGTGAGGAACTTGCTCTGAACCAGAATACACGAGAATGGTTTTTAGAAGCTATGGAATTCGTTGACAGTGTTATAGTGATAAGCATGATGAGGATAGGGACGATGGGAGCAAACCACCCCCCCCCCAAAGGCCTGCGCTGTAACTTCAATTTGCGAAATTAATAGAAGTTATATCCAACACACAAACGCATACACTAAATCTGACTCTCTTTCTATGCTCCAACTTCACCTGGTAACAAGCCAACGCTGTGATGTACTTTCAGCAATTTGATGATCAGATTTGAAGAGATTTCTTCCTTTTTTACCAGCAGATCTGGTTGGCTTCCTTGTGGACTTCAAATGTCAAGACCGTCAAGATTCCTCTCCTTGGCGTGGTGCATGCTTTGAAGGATTTTCTGCTCTGTCTTTGTGCATGGTTGCTATGCAATCAACGAATACCATAAGTCTGGAGGTGAAGATCCAACCATTTCCAACGACATCGCTACCGAGGAAACATTACCTCTCGTGTGAAAAAATATTCATTGCACTGCAGCATAATGATACCCTGTCTTTTTACTTGGCTCTATTCACGACAACTGACACCAACGCATCCTTACACTTTGGTCCTCCCTGACCACCGGTAATTAGCTTTCCAGCCGAGCCTCCTTCCGTAGAGGAAGCCGGCGTTGGATGAATTTGGAGAAGCAGGCCTGTCGGTTCAGATTTCAGCTGAGTAGTAATGCATCAGAATAACAACGAATATAGCTAACCTCATCATCACTCCTTGTCCATCCGAGGAGTGATGTTCCATCTGGTGGCTTGAAGTCGCTCTCGGACGCTGTATCGTCAAATGATTGAGAAAGGAGGAGTACGTCGTTGTCTCTGCCGTACACACTAGGAAATACACTATCCGTTGCGTTGTCGCAAGATGCGCCAATTGCACTGACGATAGGTCTTTGTTCATTCACATTCGTGATCGCCGTGATGATGGCCCAAGTAGTCGTGCCGCCTGGAAGATCGATGTTCCAATAGCCGGGATCGTCTCCGGTCACTTTGCGATAGAACATGACGGTGCCTAGGTCTCGGCCATTTCCTGCCATGCGCCCGTCGCGAAAACGTAGACAGTATGGACCATCGTCTTGGATACAATCTGAAGCTCTCAAGCAATGGTCTTGATCATTGTCGGACTTGAAACACTCGGCTCCTCTTGTCCATCGGTCGAGTCGAATAGGAAGGATGCCGTCTGTTCGACTTTGACAATAAGATTAAAGAACGTTGAGCTGCCGATCATAGTAAAGTATTAAAGCACAGAAGTACAGTGTAATTACCTTAAGAAGAGAAACAGAGTGTCGCCGACCTGAGTATCTTGAGGTACGTTGAGTTTGATATTTCCACTGCGCTTCGACGCCACTGCATACGAGCCATGGTTCCAATTCTTAGAGTCGTCCTCCCCCCTTAGAGCGCGAAGGCCTGGAATGAAACTCGACGAATCGGCCTCGTTGATCGTCTCACCATCATGATGCGCAATCGACTCGCCGCCTTGAATTGTCTTCATCTTTCTCAAATGATTGGTCTGCTTCTCGCCATCGCCACCAGCCTTGATATCCTGAGCAGTACGCCCAAGCCTTGTAGAACTTGACTCCACCAAGACGGTGCTCTGAGCGAGAGTTGACAGCAGAACGATGGCAAACTTGACTATCATTGTGAAGCGATGAGTTAGTTTGTGGAAGAGTCGGAGAGAGAGCTGACTTTTCGGTGGATAGAGCAGGAGCGGTTGTTCTGTGAAGAATCTGAAATGAGATTTATGAGGATGAGAGAATGATGTTTGGTTAGTTGATTTCGCCAATCCCAACCCGAGGACATCGCTATAGAGCCCCAAAAAAGTCGGAGTGTATCTTCATCTTGACACTTTGAATGGATCAATCATGAGAACCGAGAAAGGTATCTTGCTTGTGTATGGCTGCTAATGAATGAGTTGAGCCATGATATGCTTACAAATGTTTTTGTTTTGTGGCTTTGCCACATATGTAGGCAGTTTTCTTTGGTTGATGCACATGCTATAATCCTGGTTCTCCGTCTAAGCGGAGTAAGCCTCCATATGCGGAGTAAGCCTCCATATGCGGAGTAAGCCTCTGTCTAAGCGGAGTCTTTTCGATTCCGACGATTCTAAGAGTATCTCGACATGTTTCTCCGAATCCGCAAGGACAACTCCCTGTGCTTCTCGACCACTATCGAGCACTAAGGTTCATTCGTCCTCTCCTACTCTCATGTTTGATGTGATGAAAGCGCTACTCCGAAAATACTCCTACTGACAGAAGGACGCAACTTGAGTACGCAATTCGATAATACAATTGATCCCTCTTCACGAGTGCGTCGCCTACCAAGCAAGAAGTCCAATAGTGAGGAGAGTGAGATATCTCGTTGCCCTCTCTCCGTGAGGCAGGGCACATCTCGTGACGCCAAGACTGAAAGCTTTTAGTTGTAACGCTCGCAAGTAGAACATGAGATGCTACCGTAAGGAGCATGAAAAATACTTTGCAGTTGGACTATTCTTAAATTTGCCTTAAATGAAAACGGAGATCCTTTGACTTGCGCATATAGTGAAACATGAAGCCAAACCGGAAACCACCGCCATTCAACGATTACTCATGGGTCCACTTGTAAGACGTCTACTCCTTTTTATTTTTTGATCACTGCTTGCATCAGGACCGCTTGAGGCGACGGATCGCTTCCTTGCTGGTGTCTTACTCTCATTTGTTAGGTTCCGGAAGGTCCGACGACTCTGACTGAGGTCTGGGGCCGTCGTTGCCCTCTCTAGCAGTTTTTGTGCTGCAATTATGGATTTCAGCGTTTCTGTCTTGAGGTTCTTCTTTGCGAGCCACAATTCCTGTCTCTCGACAACCGTCAGGTCTTTCTTTCCTTCCAATCTAGCAACAATTGATTCGGCACTTTCCAGTGGCCTTCCGCCTCTTCTCTTCCATTCTTCATTAGCAGAGGATGATGCTGTTAGAGTCGTATCTAAGACGAACGACAGGGGCGCTTCATCGGGACCGTTTGCTCCATGCGTTCTATACATATATTGAAGCTTTTGGGATACAAGTTGTGGACGGTTGCAATATTCGACTTCAAGCATGCCATGGTACCTAGAAGACACGGGACGAAGTCAATGGCTAGGATGATTAAAATGCATAGTATCGTTCAATATTGACGCGTACCATGCTTGCAGACGAGCAGAAGGAATTTTGTCTCCTCGTTTTATCATGTGGGCAATCGTTTCTAATGATCCATTGTCTTTCAACTCGTTGAGGTTTGAATCAACACTGTCTATCTGATCCGAAATCATAGACTTCATCTTTTCCCACTCCTCATCGGACACCACCATGTTTCTTGGTATTTCTGCCTTGCTCATCTCTAGAGAGTTTGCGATTGATGAGTCTTTCTCCTCGCTCCGGCCCTTCGCTGTATTCGTTCAGGCCGTTGGCTTTCCACTCTCCTTCGGTGAATTATTTATTTCGCGTTTTCAAATAAAATTCAGACAAAACTTTACATTTTTATTTTATTTTGAAAAAGAAGCAAACGCAATGCCAAGGAGATACCAACCTACACATGGTGAATTTCCTTGAGTATGTCGCATCAGAGGAGCGGAAACGCAGGGTCAGTTATCGTGGCCAGGAGAGAAAGCAGCGGAAGCGGAAGGGGAAGAAATCGTTTGTCAGTGGCACGGTAAAAATGCCAATCGGTAGCAATGTGGCAATTACCAAATCTCGCGTCTTGAAACATTTGTCAAAGAATAATTCTGTTTTGCACAAGGTATGTTCCCCATGGCAGCGCTTGTCGATCCCTATCCATTCATGTCAGTGACCTCCACGCCAAACATCCTCTTCTCTCACTTGCTCGTTAGCATGTGAAGTGGTTGAAAGAACTAGAAGAAGAGAGGCGGCGACTTCAGGAAAAGAAGGAAGCCAAGGAAAAGGAAAAGGTGGAACGTAAGCGTTCATTCATGGAACGCGACGCTGAGAAACATATAGCAGGGAAAACTAATAATGACAAGTCAGAAAGTCCGTCCGCACATCGTGATACGCTTAACAAGGATCCGATGCCAGCAATTAGTGCAAGCAATGCCTCATCAACTGCTGCGCCATCATCAGAAAACAAAACGACAAAACCTGCATGGTGTCAGTCTGAAACAACTCGCGAAGCGTCGGAGATGGCTGCCGAGACGAATCTGCTGTCATTTGTTGAGGGTCTCGACTTTGATCAATACACACAAGATCTCGAGCTTCGAGCGCTCATGGGCCAGTTGAAAGAGAGGATAAAAATCTTGGAAAGAGAGAATAAGAAGGATCAGACCAAGCTCCAGACATGTTTTGATGTAAGTCCAAGTACAAAATTCGCAAGTGTGCCGTATTCCGATGCTCTTCTAATTGTCTTATGTTTTGCATTCTATTTTACAGAGCGAAAATGCCGCACAACGAGCAGAGGCAGTAAATATAGGGCCAGTTATTGATGATAATGTGCCAACAGATGTCGAACAAAATGACGAAGTTGACGCCGATGATACCGAGTCTATTGCAATTAGTGTGATGAGCGAGTCGACCGTCAGTTCGATACACAGCAAAAAGTCAATAAAGGCCCTGGTATCAAAGGCCAAGGAACGGATATTGGAGACACCGACGATCGAAGAAGAAGACGAAGAAAGAGAGGAGGAGAAAGAGAAAGCCGTGCCTCCACCCGTTCTCAGTACCGTCACGGATGACAATGGTGCTCGGATGGCGGAGAAGAGGAGCATAAATAAGCTTGCATTCAAAAATAGGAACCCCGCACTGTAATAACCCACCCCCAATCTTCCTCATTTGATAAATTTGTTCAAGAAACGCTTGTGGAAGTCATTCCGAACCGTATCATTGATGAATCTCTTCTTGTTCTGATCGGGCTCCCCGCGCGCCTGGTTCCTAAACACGACGTCGTCGTTCCATCGACGCTTGAGCCTTCCGGTCGAGGACGCCGAGCCGGAATTCAGCAGCGGATTCCCCGTCAACGCCGCCTCCTCCATCTGCGCCTGCTCCTCCGCCGCGATCTTGGCGTCTTCCCTGGCCTTGGCGGCGGCCCTCTCTGCCCTGATTTTCGCCAGCTCCGCCTGCAGCGCCGCCTCCTCGTCCTCGTCGTCGCTGGCCACGTCCGAGTCGTCGTCGTCGGAAGCATCCAAATCGCTTTGGTCGCTCTGCAGGTTATCGCCGGCCCGACCGTCTTCGAGATCGCTCCAGCCCCCACCGCCCCCGCCGCCGTCGCCGTCGTCGTCCTCGTCGTCGTACCTGGCCCGTATCTCCTCCTCGTCGACGTCGGCGGTCTGCTTCAGGAGCTTCATCCGTCCCTCCTCCTCGGCCTTCTCCCCATTCGCCGAGAGCAGGAGTTGTTCCCGTCCCATCCTCACCGCCCTCCGGACGTTAGACTCGGCCTGCCTCTCGGCCTCCTCCATTTTTAGCAGCGATTCCTTCAGGGCTTCTGAGCGTCGATCGGCCCCGAGCGCCGCGGCCTGGGGACCGCTGCGGAATTTGAGCTTGGTGTGAGCGGCGAGGTCGCGGGCGGAGGATTGAAGCGAGGGTTTGCCCCCGGTGGACCACGCTCCCTCCTGGGCGCGCCCTACGGCCGCCTTCCAGGTGGGGCGATGGGCCGTCGTCATGGTGGTTCTGGGGGGTGAGGTTCTTCGGTCTTCTCGTCTACTCTACCTATCTACTCTCTACATAGTATTTACTGGGCCCGAGGGTACGTACCATACGTACGATGCGTAAGTCGACACGTACGGTACTGTTCGTATCATAGGTACGATAGTTGCTGCATTTTAGTACATGACACCCGCGCTGCGGGTAGGCGTTGCGTTATTTCGAAGAGGAGAGCTTCCCCGTGAGCGCTGTCTCCTAAGTATTGCCATGTCCTCCACCGCGTCCTTCGGAGAGTGGGTCGGACGCAATCTTCTTTTCTCGGACGTCCTCGAATCGGACAAGCGAGTACCATGCATGACCTTCACCATACACGAGAACGTCCTCAAATTGTTTGGCGTTGACCATGGTGGCACCAGGTTTGGGTTGCTGGCACCGCGCATCGAGTTCTGGATTGCCCTGATCATGGTGAGAGAGCATTGACTATTTCAATCTCTCTTCGTTCTCCTTTTTTTTTCATTTGAAGGCGTTTCCCATCTGCAAGGTATTGATCATGGGGGCTACAATTACTTCGTGCCTATCATGCATAATCTATCGCTTCATAATTCTTCCCAGAAAACAAATGCATACGAGGAAGGGCAAGCGTAGTGACGACTCGGGAATGACATCCTTCCTAATTGGGTTTGGAATTATCATGCCGATCTGTGTAGTACTCCCATTTTATTACATGAGGTATTTTGTGATCAGGTCTAAGATAATCAAGTTTCTAGCTGCCTGTGCGCAGCTAACTTTATTCTTTCGATGCTCAGAGGGTAAGAGCCTGTTCGCGTTCCATATTTGTGATGAATGATGGGTCTCATTCACATAAGTTGTTGCCTTCCTCGCGTAATATTAGCCATGTTCGGGTATCTTCCGCTTCACGTTGATGATTCCTTGACAAATCTACTTATTTACACTGCATTACCGGTTGAAGTGAAGTTCGATTCGAAAGGAGCAAAACAATCAGACATGCAGATGATCAAATGCAATTTCGTCAACTGGGTTAAGTATGTCTTCATTCTCGGACTGTATCTTTCCCTCCTGCAAGCGTATGATTACCAGCCGTATCCAAATGACGAGGGACCTGCATTGCAGGATATCAAGTTATGGACCGGTTTTTCTCACGGGCAGCTGATTAATAACATATTAGTTGCGAGTAAGTATGCTCAAATTTGTTTTCATTTCAAATATCGATGCATTCATGTGGCGTCTTCTCATGGCACAACATTTCCCGCACAGTACTATTCCAGATTCTTCTGACAACTTTCGGTTTCGGCCTAAACTTCATAGCATCATTGGCTGGAATACAGCTGATGCCATTTATGCTTAATCCAATTTTTGAAAGCTCCAGTCCAAGTGATTTTTGGGGGAGACGTTGGAACATGGTCGGTAAGAGTGACCGTCGGTGGAGTCTTGTTGGAAATGTTGAGAAAAAAGCTAACCCTCTATTGATGATGTCGTTTCTGTGCAGTCCATGGATTTTTGAAGAGAGGCGTTTACAAGCCAGTTAGATCCAAATTCTCTCGGTTCACTGCTTCCGTGGTTACATTTATCGCCAGCGGATTATTTCATGAGTGGATATTATCAGGTAAACAACATGCCGAACACTTTGAGCAACAAATATTATCTTTTCGCTCTTTCTATTCACCACTGACGATTTCCTCTTTCTCATCTGCATAGTTGTATTTCAACCGGAGGGCGAAGGTGGTGTGTGCTATCCAGTGTGCTATCTCCCTGGCTATGGAAGGAATACTCTATTCTTTCTTTGGAACGCAATCGTGATTGGCTTGGAGTATGCAATAGGAGGAGCGGCAATGTTCCAACTAATTCGAGCGCATCTGCCCGTGACGGTAGTTAGTCTTCTCGTGGCATCAACTGCTTTACCAGCGGCGCATTGGTTTACAAATGATTATGTGCGCTCTGACTTCTTCCGCGATACTCTCATTGGATTCCCGACAATAGTCAGATTATAAGCTCAGTGACACTAGTTCAAAATATCAAAAACCAGCGTGGATTCTGAAATATGTAATGATTGAATCTGTCACAAGACGAATTTCTTTAAATCTACAAACATGAGTTGTCTCTGCCATCCTTGCATTTGCCCATGACAGCCACATTGACACGGTCCACTCCCTCCTCTTCATCATTAAAACGTCTCATATTTCCAACATTTCTCTTGCCTTGGTTCTTCATCTTTCTTCCCTCCCTCTGCTCCTTGTCAATGTGGTGATCCCCGGGCTCTCTGCACTGGCCACATGATCAAATATGTTAAGGAGGATGGTGGAGGATCTGGGGCTCTTCTTAGTTCCTCCTAGATTGAAAGGATGCCTACATAGAAAATCTTTGTGCCAAAGCAAAGAATTTTTGCACTGCCCAATAATTTAGTGTCCTGATGCATGGTCAAATAATGAACTGAAAACTGTACCATAGTGTATCAAAAAAGAACTTTGGATCCTTTTGACCACCTAACTAAGAGGAAAAGGAACTTATGTTTAACCGCTTTACCCCTATGGGTTCCGGCGGGAACACAAAACTCCCGCCCAGTAGGTTTTCTACGTAGGAATAGATTGGAAATCCCATTGTCGAAGACCAAAACACAACCCACAAACATCATGGATTTAATGATGGATATGCCCATTCCAACACAAGGGCGATGCAGACGAGGGGCTGGTCAAAGGCATTGTTGAGCGGTTTTAATTAAAACAATAAGATAACAGTTTAATTAATTTAATTTTTTTTGACTAATCACTCGCCCGCCATCGACAATGGTGGCCAAAATGGCATCCATCGTCATCGGCAAGACACAAAAAGATACGAATAGACGAATAACACAATAATTAATAATGCGACGACTCAGTTTTATTTTATATTGACCATAACATGGTCGTTAGGGTAGGTTGTGGGCAGACAAAAAATTGATAACACAAAAAATGTATGCTAATTGCTGGCCTTTTTGATGGCCATGTGGATGCCACGGTACGGTGCAGGATCTGAAGCCACTGGATGCCGCCATAAGGC
>JALLAZ010000635.1:0-13292 GCA_036939755.1 Stephanodiscus triporus | reverse complement strand
CGGCGCCACGAGCTGTCAAGCGAAAGGTCAGCGACGAGGAATATGACCTTTGAGGAAACCTGTTGCCACTATATTTATCATGTATGATTGAAAAATCTACTGCTTACTATGCCATTTAGAAATAATTTAGAGTGCAGCATCACCGCCTGGTGACTTTCATCAACAGTTTTGTCAATCATACCAACTAAAAAGATATTGTAGTGTGCAGCTTTGGGAATGCATTCCTTCTCACCTTTTCGATTGCATCCTCGCCCGCGAGTCTCATCCACAGTGGTCATGATGGGACTGCCTTGGCGAAAGAAAGCGCCCCTAGAGGACGGACAGCGATCGAGGACGGAACGTACACCGGGGAAGTGCATGTTGTAGCATTGCTAGATCGCAACGTCGATACATTCTTTATCATACGAGTTGACCATGTGCCAGCAGGAGCTGTTGGATGCCGTGCAATTTTTCTTGGGGGAGTGACGCTCCCGGCGAGCGGGCGTGGCGAGTGCACATCGAAACTTTCACGGACGTGTTCGGTTAATGGCTGATCCCCATGTGGCTGGATCTTGCCGAATACTCTACATGATAAGCCATGATATGAAAGAGTACTCTTGTGTGCACGTGAATCAGTGGGGGTGGGCGAGAGATTTTTCTTGAAACTTCTGACACAGGAACAAAAATCAATATCATTTCTATTATGATTACTCATGTGCGTGTAGCAAGTAAAAACAAGCTATGCTACGCCACGGATGCACAAAAAGAGCCGAAAGATAGCCCATAATGTCAATCCGCCGTCATCCTTTCCAAGATCCGCGTCTCGATGAGCAACGAGTCACCTCAACGAAGTTCTTTGGAGCAGCAGCAACTTCTAGCGGCAATTTTCCGAGCAAGTTTCCTGATCAACGATAGCCCCACCTCGCCATCATCGACGACCGACTCCTCCTCGATATTGTTGTCGTTTACGAGAATCCAGCTCCCGTCGATCAACACCTCCATCCCTCCGGCAGCCTTGGGCGACCTGTCATTCGACTTTCTCTCCTTTCGCTTTCCACCGACCACCTTGTCCGTCTTCGTCGATTCGTCGACGGGATCATGTCCTCGAGAAGCCAACTCGCCTATAGCGGGCTCCGAGTTCACATCGACGTCACGAGGCAGCGCTAATTCGATAGGATGCGCGTCGCAACTCTCATCTTCGGCCGGCATGAGGGGGGAGGATTCGCGTTCTTCTTCCCCGCAATCATTTCTATCAGGATGATCGTCCAACCCGAGAATCCCGCCGACCTCGTCGGCGGCAGCTGAATTGTCATTCGAGGAGGCGGCGGCGGNGGATGCGCGTCGCAACTCTCATCTTCGACCGGCATGAGGGGAGAGGATTCGCGTTCTTCTTCCCCGCAATCGTTTCTATCGGGTTGATCGACCATCCCGAGCATCCTCAGATCCCCGATGAACGAAAACATGTCCTCGCCGACCTCGTCGGCGGCGGCAGAATCGTCATTCGAGGAGGCGGCGGCGGCCGCGATGACGTCTGTGGGCGAGAAGGCGTCGTGGCCGTCGTCGTCGGCGGCGGTCTTCTCGCCGTCCTCGCCGACGTCGTCGGTCGCGGCGATCGCCCCTCCCGATCCCGCCGCGTCGCCATTCATCCACTCGACGAAGGAGTCCATTCTATCGTCGTCGATTCCGGCGTCGGCGGCGGTGTTCTCGTCGCCCCCGCCGACGTTTTCGGTCGCGGCGATCGCCCCTCCCGATCCCGCCGCGTCGGCGTCATCTTCCAGCCGCTCGACGATGGTCTTTTCAGTGGCCTGCCGAGATTCGTCCAATGTCGGCGAGGCATCCTTCTTCTCCCCCGCCCTCCTTTGTTTTTGGGATTTCTTCCTGCCCATTGTCGGTTTGTGACAGCATCTAACAAGTAACTCTAGAGAACGCGAAGCTTGCTTCGAAAGGTTTGGGGTGAGTTCGTCTACAGAGGAATCACTAACAATCATAGGCAAAGAGAGGGAAAGAAGCCGTTCCTATCCGCGTCGCCGGCGAGAAGATGATGCCGGATTTCCCAAATCCCATGTCGGAAGAAGTCGCATGTGCGCAAACTTCATCGTCTGATGCCAGCGTCCATGACGAGAAAGCTGATGGCGAGGATATTGTCCGTGGCGAACGTTCGGCGCGAGCGAAAAAAGCGGACGACGTGTCGTTCGAGTGCTCCACCAACGATGCCCCATCCGACGTTGTCCCCGACGGAGGCATCTGCGAGGCGTCCGTCGAGCCGAAATGCGATCCCCCCCCCGAAAGCCATCGCGCGGCGAGGATATTGCAACATCGACGGCCGCGCGATGGCCGCGGCAAGCGCAAGCGCGGCGGAGACACGACCGACGAGGACCTCCTGTCCGAATTCAAGAATTCTCCACATCACCTGCGCATAACGGCATCGTCCGTCTCCGCCCTGTGCGGACTCCACCCCTTCCAGAGTTTGCCAAATTTGTTATTCGACCTCGTCTATCAATCCCATCTCGGTCAAATGCTATTGCAGAACGACGCGCGAGCGCTGGGACTGACGTTGGTGGACGCGAGGAAACACGAGCGCGAGACCATGCTGACGTTGGCGTCGACGGCATCGGCAGAAACCAGGGAGCTTGTGGAGAAGGTGCTGGAGGTGTCCGCGGGGACGCGCAAATTGCAATCGATCGACGAGGTCCGATCCATTCAGAGTCGTATCAAATCGCGAGCGATCGAGGCCCAGAAGGATGGTAAGCTGTCCGCGAGGCAGGTCGAGGGTTTGCTCGAGGCATCGCGGGGACACGTAAGCACCGGATTCGGGACGTGCCACGAGGACGAGGCACTGGATGCGTACGAGTCAAAATTCGGGTGCCGCGTCAGGGAGAGGAACGAGGCGTTGATGGAATGGCGATTTCGACGAGTATGCGACGTCGAAGGCGAGCTGGGCGTGTCGGCATCGCCAATGGGTGAGGCGATTCGGCGAGATTGGAAGCGTTCAAATGCGATGACGGAGAACGATGATGGGAAGGTGGTGGAGCAAGAGGAGACGGTGCATGGCGTCTTATCGTTTCCTTTGGCACTGGATAAAGAGAACGCGAAGCCATTCTTTAGGATTGTTGGTGCTGTCGACGGCATAAGAGACGAGCTGTACATGGACTCGTCGAAGCCAACAGCTGGAAAATCTCAAGATTCAGCTCTTCACCAGGATAATGCCAACAATCAACAGATTGCTACTAACATTGAAAATAGTTTCTCCGACGGCGACGAAGACAATTGGACACTCCGTCCCATCATAGTAGAATGCAAACACCGAATGAACGAGGCGAAGGTTCCTCCGCCACTTTACGATCAAATACAAACTTGCCTTTACTGTCACATGTACAATGTTGAAGATGCCGATCTAGTCCAGGTGGTACGTCGAAAGAGCAAATGCCAAGAGGAAGAGAATGATGCATTTCTGGACGACACGGAGGATGAAGTAGTTGGTGACGGCAACAGAAAAGCACGGAGCACCACAGGGGAAACCAATATAACAGTAACAAGAGTATCCCTCAACGATCCGATCTATAATCACAATCATCACTGGGAGGCAACCCTCCTACCTCGCCTGGCTTCATTTGTCGATGCCGTGTACAACGTACGCAAGGATGATGGAAAGAGATTTCGTCTGCTCATGGCACAAAGTGAGGATATTTGTGATGATGCAGACGAGGAATCATGGCGGTTGTTATGGGAAGAGTGCCCTTGGCTAAGACATTGCGATACTGCATACGCCAAAAGAAGACAATTTTGATCACAAATAAAAATTATGGAATAATTTAATCCATCGATAGATTTAGTTGACTTTGTCTGGGGTTCGTCGCCACGGGAGGACGAGTGGATCCCCGGTGAGGCCTCCTTCTCGACGGGAGGATCCCCACCATCGCCTGACCGATATTCCGGAAACCTCGTCGTTCACCTATGCAGTGGCGCACCGGGCATCCCGATACGCGCGCATACCTCCAGGGCCTCGTCAACGCCAAGCGGGCCGACTGACCGCCTCCAAGACGCCAACGACTGCGCCTCGTTCGCGCCAAGCGGGCCGATCGTTTGCCTCCTAAGTGGCAGCATTATGGGCATCCCAATACGCGCGGACAACCCCGTGGTCTCGTTCGCCCCGTGCGGCCCGATACGCGCGGACAACCCCGGGGTCTCGTTCGCCCCGTGCGGCGGGCCGACCGTTCGCCTCCAAGACGCCCATGACGCGCCGGGCATATAGATACCCTCCGAGGTCTCGTCCGTCCGCCTTCTTCTCCGCGGCGGCGCGCCGGACTCCCCGATACGCGCGCGCACCTCCAGGGTCTCATCAACGCCGAGCGTGTCGACCGTTCGCCTCCTAATCGGCGGCACGCCGGGCATTTCAATACGCTCCTGGGTCTTGTTTGTGCCAAGCGGGCCGACCGATAATTGCCTCCTCTCAGGCGGCACGCCGGGCATCTCAATACGCTCCGGGGTCTCGTTCGCGCCGAGCGAGCCGACCGTTATTCGCCTCCTAAACGGCGGCACGCCGGGCATCCCGATACGCGCGGACGCCTCCGGGGTCACGTCCGCGCCAAGCGCACTCGTCATCCCAATACGCTCCGGGGCCTCGTTCGCCCCACGCATCGGGCCGATCGTTCGCCCGCGCGGCGGAGCCCCGGGCATGCCGATGCGCGCGCACACCGCCAGAGCCTCGTCAACGCCGATCGGTCCGACGTCGACCCCCCTCGCGAGCAGCACCGCGCGGTCCCTGTTCGGGCTCCATCGCACCCCCTCCCCGACGCTATCGCCGTTCGCGTACCTCGACACGTCCGTCCATCCGTCCGAACGATAAAACACCCCCCTCCCGTGTCGTCGGTCGTTGTCCCACTCGCCCTCGTACGCGTCCCCTCCCCGATCGTCGTTCGCGTCGTACGCCATCCCGCCGATCCCGTGCCTCATCCCCCGGACCCAGAATCCGACGTATTGCCCGCATCCGTCGGGATAACGGCACTCGCCGTACCCGTGACGCAGGCCGTCGAGGAGCTGGCCGGAGTAGACGCACCCGTTGGGGTAGGCGACCGCGAACATACGGCCCGCGGGGCCGGCGGGATGGCGCTCTCGATGCCGTCGCATTGTCGTCGTCGTCGTCGTCGTCGTCGTCGTTGTCGTTGTCGTCGTCGTCGTCGACCGCCGACCGCCGACGTCCTCCTCTTCGGCGAGTACGCGCGTCGACACCATGCAGAGCAGGTCGAGGGGATTCTGCGGTCGAGGCGACTCCGACTTCAACTCCGACCGGGACGAAGACTCCGACACTTCCTGACCGCAGCGCCGGAGGTCGACCGTCCGATCCGCGGCATCGTGGTCGATCGACGGGCGGGAAGGCGCCGCCGCGGCGCGCGCGAGGGCGGTGCCGGGGGAGGGGGGGGGGGAGAGGGTCGGTCGCGCGAACGTGCGTGCAGACGACGGGCGGCCTCCGACCGCGACGCCGTCCTCGTCTATGATGGGCGCGGAGGATGCGGGCGTCGTCGTCGCGGCGAGTTCATCCTCCGGCACGCCGGGTGGCGGCGCGATGGGACTACTATGCCGTCTTCGGTCTGCGCCGTGGTGGCCGTCGCTTTGCGTAGTCCCGTTCATTGTTTCGTGTTACGTCTTTCAGTTGTTCGGGGTAGTAGCGAGCATGCAGGCTTCACACCCTTGTGAGAGACATTATGGTAGAGGTGGTGATGTTGTGGAATGAAGGATACCGAGAGAATGTCACAGGAATCCCTTTGTCACGAATGACCTCTGAATAACACTTCGACGTGTCACATGTGATACAAACCAATCGTACTACTTGCTCTCAACACTTCATAGCCTTCCTTTCACTTGGGGCTTATCTAAAACGCTAAGGGGTTGACTATTAATAATAATAATATTATGTCCTCCATCTGAAATTGTAGCAGTCTCGATTTGAGGACGGTATCTTGATTTTTCCAGTATATCTTGCCAAGCGTTCTTGCGTAGCTAAGGATCCCTTGTAGGAATTGATAAAATTGTTTTTGATGTGTCTCAGATTCGTCGGTATAGATTCTACAGGTTCCCGAATACCTGGGAGGAAGGGGGGACCACCTTTTTTTCGTAAAAAAACGAAATCACTGCTCCGGGGTTGGATTCCCCGAAAAATCTTTTCTGTACACTAGGAGTACGTACTAAAGAGTCGATCCCTTTTTCTCGGCTTTGTTCAAGAACGATGCTCCTACGCGTGACCAAGGTCTCCGGCGGCAACACCGCCGCCGACCCACGCCCATCCCCCGATCCGCCCCTGCACGCCTGCCTCTCCACCGCCGTCGCTCCCGAACGACATGCCGTGGATTCGTCAGGCGGCTCCCTCGGCGGGTCGCAGCTGATCGGGGGGGTCCCGCACGCCGTCGTGCCCTTGTCGCCACCCCCCAATAGCGCCGACGACTTTTCCGGGGAGATCCTGACGGTCGGTCGGAAGGACTGCGCCGTGACGCTCGAGGACAAGTGCGTCAGCCGTACCCACGCGACGATCGCGTTGCTGTCGAATCGTCCGCCCATGGAGCACGCCGGTCGTGCGCTGCTGGACGGGCTGCTGGACGACGGGCGCGTCATGATGGAGTACGGGACCCCCTCGACGCCGGAGGAGAAGCGCGCGTGCGAGGCGTCGACGTCGGGAGTTATCTGCGTCGTCAGGGACAAAGGATCGAAATTCGGGACGTACGTCTCCGTCGACGAGACGCTGTCGACGGGATGCTCGCGCGGGAGCAATGACGACGACGACGAGACGGGCGACGAGACCGACGACGGGGGGGACGGAGCCGCCGAACGAATCGGTTACGTCGAGCTGACCGAGAAGCAAATTCGTGCCGTGCGTCTTCTCTCCGACGACGACGGCACGAAGACGACGGCCCCGCCCAAATTTCAGAGGCTCGGGGAGAATCAATCGAGGCCACTCCCCCAGCTTTCTCACTCCGGAACGGGATCGCGACACGCGATCGTGCTGTTCGGGCCGCAGGGCTCGGCGATACGCCTGTCCCTGGTCCCGCTGACGCTCACGTTCTCGCGCGTAAAGGCGCCCGAACTGGATCCCATCCTCGCGTCGTTGCAATACGTCGGCGCATCCCACTCGCTCGAGTGGGACGTACGTAATTCCACCCACCTGGTCGCACCCGAAAAGACCGCCGCGGCCAAGGGGATCATGGCGTGGGCGTGTCGTCGGCCGGTCGTGACGACGGGGTTCGTCGAGGCCCTGCTGCGACGGAGGGACGCGCGGGAGGGGCTGCCGAGAGAGGAGGATTACCGGTGAGAGGAAGGGGGGACATAGTTTTTCGCCTCGGCACGCCGGAATATTACTGACATTTTACTCTGTTCATTGTCGAACGATTACTCGTCTGTTCGAATCTTTTTTATATTCCCTCGGCATTCTCAGTCCGAAAGGCACTTGGGACGCGAATCTCAAGTACACTCCGGAGCCCAGCACGGCACTCAGGGGGTACCTCATCGCAGTCATGGTCGACGACGACAACGCCCCCCTGGCCCAATCTGCCGGGGCCGAGGTGCTCCCCATCCACGAGGAGGCCCCGTCCTCGTCCCGGGCCGAGTTCGAGTCGTGGTGGCAGACCCGAACGCAGAAAGCACTCGCCAACGGGCTCGCGGTGGCCGTCGTCGCCAGCTCGTCCAAGAGATGCAAGCATTTCGCCGACTGGCTGAGACAAGACGAGGGCGTGCGATTCACGAATGCCAAGAATATAGCCAAGGCCATCACAAATAACAACGGCGAGGGCGATTTGTTGCTGGACGTGGATAAGGCGGTGATCGAGAAGGTTGGCCGGCCGCCGGAGGCGGGGCTAGAGGGGGTTCCGGGAGTGGATTCTACATTATGTCTACGATGGCTGAGGCCTCGGCTGAATCTCCAGAAGACGCGGTGGAAACTTTCGAAAACACAGACGCAACTGAAAACCATTTTCCTCCCAATGACGAGATCGATGTTATGCCAGTGAGTACAAGGCGAAAGCGACCCCAGGAGGAAGAGTTGGGAAATATTGCGAAGCATTTGGGAGGAGAGGAACAGCAGCCCGATCGTCAGAAGCGCCGCCGCAAAAATCAGGATGAGGAAGCTTTGGCCAAAGAAGTTGGTCGTGGAGAAGAGGATATTCAAGCCGAGGAACCGGTTGCGGCTGCAATCAATCAGGAGAAAGTTGTCGATGAGAGCTCTGACGACGAGCCAGGCCTCCCCGCTGAACGAATGCCGCTACCCACTTCCGAAGATGGATGGCTAATAGCCGCCCCCAAAAGGCGCAAGGCCTTCCGCAAGGGTCGGGACGAAGACTTCGGTTCTGCGGCCGAGACGGAAAAGGTTTCGGGATTGATCGTGCGCGAGTATATCCCGCCCAACAGGGGCTCTCGCGGCAGGGGTGCGACTGTTGGAAGGGCCACCAGCAAGAAGAAGGACTTCAAACGATGTAAGCGTACATCGCGAATTGCTGAATATCCGCTATTGTTGCTGTGTTTCGATGAGCAAGTCTAATTTTGCTTTCCTCTTTCTACTCTCAACCGAACCAAGTCCGCAAAAACAGCGTTTTGCTGGGATATACCACGTTCAACCCGAATGGAGGCACCAATCAAAATCACAATAACGTACCCAAAATCCGTCTTGTGGACGTCTTACCAAAGGAATCAGCCCGTCAATTGCTGCTGCAGCAGCAACAAGAGAATCTGGAGCGGGAGCAGGAGCTTGCGGATCACTTGTTCAATGATGGCGGGGCTGTGGGCGGTAGGAAGCATGGCGGGGGGAACATGCTTTCGTACCTCAGCCAGAGCACTACGAACAGAGGGAGGGGACGACGTTAGACTATGATAGTGTTGAATATTATCAAGATCGAGACCGATGGCCGACCTAGAAAACTGAACTTCACAGAATTTCTTCCCCCTGCCTTGGGAATAATCAAAGAGGAATCACCAAATACATAAAGTACCACCTAAAGTAATGCAAAACATCATCACCTATCATCTCCTATTTTGTTACGATGTTAATGTGAACGTAACGACTACCTCCTTCCTCGACGTGCCAAGGCCTCCTTGAGATCGGTCGCCTTGCCCAAGAGAACCCTCCTCATCATGCCCATAACACCATCCAACCGACCCTTGACCATGAGACGAAAGGTCCTCGGAACCAACGTGGAGATCAGCACGCTGACGGGACTCTTCCACGGGAACCCGATCCCGGCCTTATCCAATGGAATTTTATTCCTTGCATCATAGGTGATGACATTACCGATTTCGTCGAGAAGTACCAGGGTTGGTATGGACTTGACTTTGAATTTCTCGCCAAGATATTGGCCCCGCTGTCCCATGGCCTCGGTGGGCGGCAATGCCAACCAATTCATTTGGGTGAAGTATTGTCCGAAGGCGTCGATTGTCCGACAGCGCGATATCCACACGATTTCGAATTCGTCCTTCTTGCCCATTCGCGCATTCATCTTGTTGTAGAAGTTCACTAGATCGGGCGTGAACTGTCTACATGGGCCACACCTTTTCGTTTTTCGTTGCATTGAGTCATATCGGATGAGAGTTGCGATGCGTGAAGAAGAAAGATGAGCGTAATACACAGGGGACCTGGGCACTCCCAACAAAAATATACCAATAAGTGTTTGTGACAAATGTAAGATGCGAACTCACCAATCTGCGCTGAAATACAATCCCACGACTTTCTTGCCATCCAGTGCCACGTTGGTATGATGCTGATGAACCTGGGCCTTTGTCTCGTCGATCATTTCCAACGAGATCAGAAGGTCTCCCAACAGATCGACGAATGGTCCCGATTGCACGACGGGCGAGATGGCCTGCGATCCCTTCGTAGATTCCGAGTCAGTCGACGTGGTCTCATCGCCGCCTTCCGCGGTTCGTTCGTCGTCCACGGCCGCGGATTCCGACGACGTCTCGCCATCAATAGCGGCCGTCGCCGCGACCTCGTCGCCCGGAGTGTTTTCGTCGACGTCGTCCACTACGCCGCACGCGGTCTCGTCCGCGGCCGCCGTGACCGCCGCGACCGTCGCAGCATCCAAATCAATCACCGACTCGGTCGCGTCGTATTCGATGTCACTGTCGGCGGCGGCGGCGGCGGCTTCATCGGCGATGGTCGCGGTCTCTTGGCCACGCGAGTATCGGGAAAAAGACGTCAATAGCAAGAGTGAAACGACGAAGACGCAGCGACGCCAGGTTGGGGAACTCATGTTTCGCTTTGTCAAGTTGTTGCTGCTGCTACCAGATGGACGGAGCCTACCATACCGCTCCTGTCCACATCCACGTGGCGAAAGCAGTTTCGGCGGGAGAGCCCTCGGTGGGAGAAAGACTTTTTCTTTTTTCCCTTTTCTCCGCGGGCGAAACTCCAAGGCCGTGCTGTGCAAGTTGTGAGTTGACCACACCTGCTCTATTATTTTTTCTGTTGCACGAATGACCATAATCGGCACTACGGCGATTCGCTCTGCCTAAAAAAAAATACACATCGTAGACACTCGCGGCAAACCTGAGAGATTTGCCGATTCGTTTTCTATTTCCTTCAAGCTTGGCGTAATGACCATGTGCGGATCGAAGACGCAAGAAGGGAAAGGCGTACAATCGCCATCGATAGTTCAAGCAGAAGCGGCTCCCAAACCTCAAAGTACTCCATCATATGCAAGAATAACTTCCGCCATTCCCGCCCTCCCCCCAGAGGAAGATGAACTCGGCACAAAGACGCCCGACGACGCCTCGCGCGATGACAATGAAAATCTCACGCCCCTCGTTGTTATCAAATATACCATCTCCCTCGCCCTCCTCCTATTTTCCATCGTCATCACCGTCTCCCTGATTTTCAATAAAGACACAAAAGTGGCGAGCGACGTCTCCCCCTGGCTCGCCATATGTGTCCTGTGCGGAGCAATCATCTGGCTGGGGGCGATGGAAGGACAGCAATCCTCGCTAGTCGGCCTAACCGGGGTCGTCGATCACCTGGTCTACAGGGATACGCACCCTACCGCTTACAAACAAATACTGCTGGCCTACAGGGGGAACAATTTGGATCGATACGTAAATGGGAGACAATTCATGGTGGTCATATGCGTCTTCGTCATCAACTTGTGTGGGGCGCCATTGCCTGGTAGTGGTGTCTTTGGCCTGCCCGACGCCGTCGAGGAAATATTCCTGGGATCGGGATTGGCGATGATATTGATGACCGCGATGATCAGTCAGCTGCCCCCCCAGGTCAATGCTTCCCATTGCATGATTGATTTCATCAACAATTACCTCGCGCTATTCACGCTGTACGCTGCATTGGTGATTGAATTTTTGGGCTTCTGCCATGCATGTTATCTCATACAGAATCTGATCTCGCTTGTTTCGGGAAAGCCCGTCAAAACGAATGAAAAGCCACGAACTTGGCCACAATCGATATTCTTCTGGTCACGGGTGTTGATGTCGCTGTTGATTCTTGGCTTTTCCTTGGCTGTGACGATCGTTGCATTATTCGAAGGAAAGACGACCGTGTGGGAGGGTATTCCGGACGCAGTATCCCTCATCCTCTTCTTCGTACTCCTAGCCATCGTGGGTATGCTAGAGGCAATGCAAATCGCCTTCTTAGCAACTTCCAAAATGCGTAAGGAACAGCGAGGCACCTCCTTCTTCGGGAAGAAGACGGTGGAAGTCATCTCACAAAGGAATGGAAAGAATTTGCCAGCATTCATGATTGGACGGCAGCTCATGGTGGTTAGTCTCTTCTTCATTCTTGCCCGAGTTACTACTCTCGATGTGACTGTAGGAGAGGGCGAGAATATCTTCGGTGTTTCCGATGGTGTGCAACAATTCCTGAACACAGGATTGCACGCTGCACTATTGATGACTATTTTGGGCAGCAGTTCTTGGAAGTTAGCCGCGTCGGCATTTCCGGTCGCATTTGTGAATACTCCATTTACCTACATTCTGTTATACATTGGGCTGTTTTTGGATTGGATAGGTATTTGCTCGGGAGCTTGGGTCTTGGCAAGAATAGAGAAGAGAATGATGAATCTTCAATTTGATGAGACGTACGTAGGAACGCCGGAGAACCCCACATTGAGCAAAGATGTTTTAGATGCAATATCTAGGGATGTGTTTGATGAAGGTATAATTAGGTCGAGGGATGATTTGGACGGGCCAACACGGTCCCATGATGCCCTGGATGATGAAGAAGCACATGTTGATATTGAGGAGGGCGCTTCATCAAGGAATATTTCATGTAAAAATGGAACCGAGAAGGAGCAATGATATTAAGTTGCCAATCAAGCCAAGGGTTCAATGGTAGAGTGTGAAATAGGAGGTCCTTGGAGTTGTGAATGTGTTATGTACACATGTCATTTTAAAGTGTACTCTACGAAGTTAAAGTCGTTGGTACATCCATCAGTGAATTTCTGTAGATATTATGTTGTATCGTAGAATACATAGCATGCGATAGACTGTGGATGGGGGGGAACCCCCTCCTGCCCCACCCATATCTACATACCAGCTAACGACTGTCTGTAACTAGCGGTACAGACAGGCATAGCCTGGCACCCATAGCATAAATGGTCGCTCGTATGTAGGTTTTGTGCTTTAGATCTCTGCGAGGTCTAAAATCAATTTTCGGCGGAAACCTTTCTCTCAAAGCTAGCGCCCCACCATGGTAATTTCCGCCGAAACTTCAATCTTGAAGCTGTCGGACTTAAGCTTCCACCACATGCGGAATGAGCCTTGCCGCTCGGTGTTGCCTTCCCGGGCTGTACTGAGTCCCACATTGGGTGCTCACTAACAGTCACTGACACCAACAGTCGCGCTGTTCACCACCCAAATCGCCGCTGCTCCGCCCACGTTCCAACTGCCTCCCTCGCCGTGTCCGCAGGAGCCAAGCAACACAACGATGCCAATGGGTCCATACGACAAACCCATTGTGTCGGAACCGCCAGAAACAGCCCACACGTGGCTGCAACCATCGTTGTCTGCACCACATCATTGTTGTCAGCACGTTGTACACATACTAGCGTAATTAATACTAATAGAGATAATAACTTCTAGTTTTAATGATGTAGACTTGTCGCACGGCATGTTGGCTGATTGTTGTGTGCAGCAAAGTTGGGGGGAGAGTGCCATGGTGGCGGTATGGGACCATGGCGGCCACCATGGTTGGGGTGTGAGTTTAAGCTAGCTTTAGCTAGAGGCATAGCGTACTTAAGCGTAGTTACCTATTTTTAGATCTCGCAAAAGGGGGGGCCATTTTTTTGATGGGTGCCAGGACACGCCTGTACGGTACCTACCGATAGGTAGTTACAGTA
>JALLAZ010000634.1:0-13185 GCA_036939755.1 Stephanodiscus triporus | reverse complement strand
CAACGTCCCCATCATAGTCCCACTCACCCCTCACACCCAAATTTGCAGTGTATCCACCCTTGTCATACCATGTCTCTTCATCATCCTTCTCATCATCATTCAATTTGGGCACCACACCCTCCTTCTTCCACCA
This sequence comes from Stephanodiscus triporus, assembly GCA_036939755.1. NCBI lineage: Eukaryota > Bacillariophyta > Thalassiosirophyceae > Thalassiosirales > Thalassiosiraceae > Stephanodiscus > Stephanodiscus triporus. The sequence goes on along the minus strand of JALLAZ010000634.1, from coordinate 13,052 downwards.
TGTCTTGAGTGCCTGCTTGCCATTTCTCATCCCTCTTGTCCGTTGGTTCCCACCATTCCCACTCATTGCACATCTTCAAGAAAATTTCCTTTCGAATTGTAGACAACCTTCCAGTTCTCCTCTCCGGTGTAATAGTAGTCCAATCCTGCCTTATTCAATAGACTCACACCAAACAAAGGCTTCTTGTCCGTGCCACTTGTGAACTGTGGATACACCTTCTTCTTTGCTTATCACCTCTAACTCTAATGTCTTGGTTTAAAGCAACACTGATCTCTTGATCCCACATCTCTTGACCATTCATCAGGAGCATGATGAAATAAGCTATGTCGCTTGGGGTTATAATTTGGAAGAAGCTAGATCCTGGGTTGCTGTTCAACATTTTTATTATCCACTGATCCAAATAGACTTGTCGAACATACTCCTGGCAAACAAAATTAAAGGCACAATGTAGCGACTTGCACTTGAGGAACTTATGAATCCCCTATTTGAAGCTCATTGGGATACAGTGTCTCACGGTTTGGATAATCTGCAAACAAACAAGAATGTGGGGGATATAGTTCTTGATGGGAACACCCCTTTTGGCAGAGCGTTTGATGGAGGAATAATAGAAGGATGTACACAATTTTTAGGAATTGTGTGGTGGTGAAAGAGGATATTTGGGGTATCTCTTTAACATGGGGCCAAATTTGAAAAGACAGAAATAGCAGTATGTAAATAGCAAATGAAACCAAATGTGACAATTTACTGTTGTAGGATCTACTTTTTTACTCTATTAACACTAATTCACATATTGTATGTCATGGCCACTACCATAGTTTTAAATTTACACTGTTGTTGGTTCAAGAAGTTGGTCGTCAAAAAAATTACTCCTGCACATGTGTAAAAAATCTCAACCAAAATCTGACCAAACAATTCACCCCCTTTTTTGAATTGGCAGCTTTCCCGCAACCTCAAGAGAAATACCTCTACAATCTCTAGCTCAGAACTATATCAACCTAAATATCCCTATGTGGCACACCATGTCACAGAAGGGGATGATTGACACCATAGGAAAGCACACAATCAAACATGTGCACGTCGGTTGGTGACTCGAAGCACATTATCGTTACCATCGAGGCACATGATGTCCAGGCATCAGCTCCCATTGATGATCATTTTCAAGGGTAAGTCAATGTTTGTATCAAAATGTTTCAAATGATCATTTGAACATTTGATAGTCGCATGTGTTTTGTAGGTAAGCCGAAGAGGAGGACTGCAAAGAAGGCAATTGAGACCCTCCCTGACAGGAATTTGGGTCTATTCCTGGAGGAATGCGGCATGTGCAGACTTGTCCAATACATCCAGGTTTGCCGTCAGATGATTGCAACGTACGTGGCAATGAGACCGATCTTTACAGGTTGCATTGGCGGCAAACAGTGGAGTGGGTTGATGCCACATCAGTGGTGGTGGGAGCAACCGATGTGCTTGGATGCAATTGATGCAACTGGGTTTGATGTGAGTGGTGGCCATTTGGTCACGTCCGTCACTGCTGATGCTTAAGGGAGGAGGATTGCTTGGTCCAAGTTGGTAAATACAATCACAGTGTCATAATGTGATCACTCGACCCAACGGCCGGACCCGCTGAGTGCAGGAGAGGAAAGGGTTTGCTAATTGACGGAGTTCATGGGTGTGCTCTTTAGATAGCATTAATTTCTAGTAGGCAAGAGTCTAGGCGGGGGGGGCACAAGCCACATGACTCGACAGTTCTTAGTATGGCAAACAGACTCTCCCAGCTGGAGACCAAGTTAACACAAACACCGCATCAACAAGAAGGCGTGGTTGACCAAGAAGGTGATGCTCGATTGGGTTGAGATTGTTCTTGCCCCATAGGCCACCAAGGCACCACCAGGGATTGTTTTTAAGGTCCACATGATGGCGTTGGTCATCAATGCCATCCAAGCTATGATCAGCGTGCAAGTCGAATTCATCGCCATCAGCTGCACAGGCCACGTTCGGCCCGTCAATGTTGTTGGCTACAATAAGTCCTTCAAGGCCAAGATTCATGATGAATACACCACGTGGACGTTGGGACAGGATCCCGACCTCCCCATCCCCAGGACTACTCGCCACCAGGATTATCTGCACCCAGAAGAATGTGAGTGCAGAGATGATGGGCTGAAGACGGGGCATTATTATTATCCCATGATGCTGATTGTCTAATATTTTTTTACATATCTATAGTTTAAGATATATAACTTCATCTTGATATAACTGGCACTTTAATTTAATGTTCACTACAATAATGGTAGATAATGGTAGATGCGAGATGATGAAAACAAATTAAAATTAATTCCCCCCTCCCCATTTGTGATCGTGCCACTCAAGATTCAGTGACGCAGCACCCCTAGTTGTGCCAGAATTTCTGGCACTTAGTGATGTTGGTGCTGCGGTTGCTGTAAATGCTCATCAACCGGGCGTAAACCCCATCCTATGCAGCAGGGGGCAAATGGCCAAATGAAATGGCAAAAAACCAATCTTGTATGTTGTCATCCTGTTGCCTGAGATGGCGTAGATGGCAAGCACATCATTGACCGTCCCCTGGTCCCTTCACGCCATCCACTCCTTAACGAAACAAACCACACTGCCCTTCTCAATTCGATTGCTGCAGCATGTGTGGCGGCTGCAACTCCACCTCCAGTCTATGTCTTTGGCGGAGGTACCAACAATATTGACCATCTTGTTGATGACACGGGCAACAGCGGTGGCACGAGCATAGTCAACAGGAGTGGCAGGCTGTTCCTCTGTGATGGCTGGTGCCTCCTCTGCGATGGCAGATGCATCCACCACGTCAGCGGCAGGCACAACAGTGGCCAACAAAGCCACAATGCAGGCCTGCTTGTGACGATTCACTGTCGTTGTCCTTGCCAATGCAGCACCAGTAGCTCCAGCCACGATGACATAGCCAAATGGTTGCTTGGTCATGCACATGAGGCCTTTCATTGGTGAATGTGCAGGCGATAAAAGCATCGTATTTCAAGTGAAATAAGATGAGTAAATATGCAGAGATACCGTAGAACACGCAGCACAAGCAATGAAAATGTCCCCTCTTTTTCGCACCAAGTATCTAACTTATCAAAATAGTTATGTTGAAGAATTCCTACATCGGTCCTCTTGGCCTTTTTTGGTGTACCCTTTTGTTCCGCGCGTGGTGCAACTTGCTGGGGAGGAAAAGGATGATGGTGCCACTTCCAGCACTATTTATGGGTATTTTCCAAGCAAAATTCCTACTCTAAAAGATTTCTTCGCAAACCAAGATGGCCATGACTCTGAGGGAAACCTCACATACTTTGCAGATGATCAGCATGATGATATTGAGGGGTACGAGGAGTTGCCAATTGGGGGTGATGCAGTGGCATCAGCACTGCCCCCCCCCCCCAGCTCCAGTCGCACTCACTGTCGAAACGATGATGCGTCTTGGCCCGAAGGAGTTGAAGGCAGAGCTTCAACTGAGGGGACGATTGATGAAAAACAGCAGACTTGCAGGCGCGTCTTACGGAAGCAATCGAGAATAATGTTCCAATTGCATTGGGCAGAGAGGCCCCTCATCACAAGAGTATAAATGGTTTGGACGTGACAGCAAGGTGGGAGCTCCTGACGCGCAATGAGCATCTGGTCTCCGAGCCGGAGAACAAGGATTCGACTCATCGGTCCCCACCTGAGAGAGACACCACAATCAATCCCAAGTATGGCTTTCAGGAAACCTTTGTTTGAGTGAAGTTTACAGGGACCACTGAGAAGATGTTGTATTTTTGGCCCAGCGGCAGGGCGGTGAACCAAAAGAAGACACAGTGGAAGAGGAAGCACTGCCCAACTCAGCAATGTTGTCCGACAATACCCATCGGACCAAGAGTGCTCGGTGGGCTGAGTACCACCTTCCTTTGGTGATACGTCCTCAACAAAAAGAGCCATCCTATGGATTGGTTCACTGCATATATGCCTCTCACTCTGGATGCAAACTTGGAGGATCCGGTCATTGCCAATGTGAATGGAGACAAGAGGACCAAGTTCGCCGTGTCCAACTGAATGCGGGAGAAGAAGGGCACATCTTTGCTGGCAAGCATGTGCCCTTCACAAACAGGGACATTGTTGCGATGCTTGGCATCTACATCATTGACGGGCTTGCACCAAGTCCGCAGCTTACCCAGAAGATGCAGCCGCTGTCAAAGCATTCAACACATGGCAACGACAAAGTCATGTTAGCCAATGGGACGGGCTACCAGCAGAAGCACCATTCATTCCGGCAATTCTTTGCATACCAGGATCCTTTGATGACTCTTCCGCCAAAAGAGCAATGCCCAAACTTCAAGATCGATGAGTTCTTCTGGTGGTTGAGGCACATCTGGAAGGAGGCGTGGTTGTTGGGAGAGGACTTTTTGATGGACAAGCAGACGACTAAGATGCAGGGGAAGTCAGAGTAAAAGACTCATTGTGGGAAGTTCAAGAGATTGGGTGATGGCATTCAGGGGGACTGCATCACTGATGATGGGTACACCTATTGCACATGTTCGGAAATTTGTGTCAGTCTGGTCATGGATGAAAGATAGAAAATTTATTCCATTCCGTGAAACTTGCCCTTGCTGCACATGCTTTTGATCAGAAAGCAAAGGTTCATGGAGTGTTGAGGATGAGCGGACGGGGCTGCCCACCTTGCGTGATTCAGGAAGAGAAGATGGGGAAGGCAGCCAAAGCAGCGAGGGGTACCGTGAAGGCAGCTGACCTCAAGGGCAAGAGCCAGTCTTCGGACTTGGTTGTGGCATCGTGCTATGACCAGAAGCCTTTTTACATGATCTTGTCCAGATGCGAGAACATCCACTTGTTTCCAGTGACAAAGAAAGTTTGGAGTTCCACCCTGAAGAAGAACGTCGACTTCTCCTTCCTTTGCTGAAATCTCAGTGACGAATACAACTATAAGATGAACGACAATGATATCACTGACCAACTTCGGCTCGTCTACCAATTCATGCGGTTTTTAACGTAACAACAAGTGTTGGTGGGCATTGTTCCTGTGGGGATATGAGGTATGGATGGTGAATTCATATGTGTTGTACAAGCGGTACTGTGAGCTGAAGGGAGTTCCGGTTCAGTGGTAGCATCATGACTGGAACAAGGCAATTTGATTTGTGCACTTGGACCCAGATGAAGATTGGCCAAGGAGGAAGTCTCCTCCTGAAACTCCAATGAGTCTACCTCCTCTGCCTCCAAGAAGAGAGCTCTGAAGATAGATAGTAAGGCTCTCTCTCCAACATGGGGTCGGATGAAGGTGTGTCTTGACACGAGTGTGAACCACATGCCGGTGGTTCCACGAGGAAAACGAGGTGCTAATGTTTGCCAACTGCACAGATGGGCAGACAAGGAGTTCAATCCTTCTACAGATGAGACAGGGAGGAAGAAGAATACCAAAAACGCTGGTGCACGGACTGGTGTGCGACGTCAATCTTTGTATTCCGTGCTGGAAAATTTTCTACACAAAAGAACGCATCCGATACCATATTCTGCGAATTCTGGGAGAGGACAAATGATAATGGGGGTTGCGCATCTCATCAGTCATCATGCTGCTGCCTTCTGTGGGTCTACGCCTGTCACCTCCGTGAAAGCGCTCGGCATTCTTCGCCGCCGTGAGATAATGACCACCAATTTACTTATTTTGGCGCCGTACTTGTCGATCACGACGTGAACCACTGAGTCGGGAAGTGATACACGTCCGGCTCAGAAACGATGTTGCCCACATCTACCAGGTGACATGTCAGCTCCTTGCCGTCATCAAGCCGGAGGAGACCGACTGCTGTCTCTTGCCAAGCTCTTTGATACAACAATTGCTTCATCTGTGACAACAACAAATGTTGTAGAGAGATGCAAAAATTGTTACCAGTCAAAACCTATAAGTGAGCACAAATGAGAGAGTAAAATATTCTAAGACATAATGTTCCTACGTATATTTTATTTAAATTCTATGTGCATGGCCCTTGCGGGAGTTGTCACTTATATCGGCATGCCATATAATTATAATTAAGTTACATAGTAATCAATAATAAAATTGGATTCGATGACCCCATCTCATATTATTTGAGCCCCGGGGGCTCTATTGTGCGTGTTTGTGTAGAAAAGCTAACTGACATTTTCAGATTAATTAATTTAATTCTACTAGCGGCTCTGTTTTTTCACCATTCGCTCGCCGGCCGTTGGAAAAGGTAGCCAAAAACGGCATCCATTACTGTAAGCTGGCCGCCATAATATACGAACAAAATTAATATACGTATAGAACAATTGTGTTGCTTAGCTTTATATTTAATCAACCATAAGATGGTCTTTTATCTACGTTTATGCATGATAAAAAATCGATGACAGAAAAAATGCACCTACTTTGCGGGTCAGTTTGATGGCTATTCGGACCAGGCAATATGATTCCAAGTGTATCGCCAATTGAGCACATCCAGGGCTTCATCGAAAGCCACTGGATGCCGCCATTGGGCCAGTATTTGCCCTGTATCACCCGAGCGGACGCCATGGTCATTGATATTTCGTCTTATAAAATCGAGTTGTGGTGTTGTGAAAATTGCTTTTCAAAGTTTGCGTTCAAAAGGCACAAAACAGACCCTCTACTCAGCTCATGGAAGCAACAAGATTTGTAGAAAGAACAAATGCCACGATCAAAGCCAGAGAGCTTAGCTATCTTTCTGGCTATCAAATGCTAACAACAGACAAAAATTGGTGAAGTTACCAACCTGCAAAGAAGCTTGTTAAAAAATGCGGCGTCCTGGCGCCACATAGCAGTTAAGCTGTTAAACCCACTCTATTCCTCAATTCGTTGCGTGCACGCACAGGAACCACGATGGCACTATTGGCTGACGCAAAAATTCTATTGCGATGATCACCCCCCCCATTTCGACGTCTACCCCGAAGCGAGGAGCATTCATCCTCCTCGAAGGCGTCGATAGATGTGGCAAAACAACCCAAGTTTCCCTCCTCGTCAAGCATCTCCTATCTCTATCGATTGCCACAGCCGCCTATCGATTTCCCGATCGTACCACGCAGGGTGAGTCCTGCGCTATGTAACACCAACACTCGATTGAATATGGGAGGCATGATTGCATTTGATTAGCTCACACACGAAATATCGATTCACTTCCTAATTTTTGCAGTGGGTGGTTTGATCAATGAATACCTCCAATCCTCCGTCCAGACGGACGATCGAGCCATCCACCTGTTGTTCAGCGCCAACCGATGGGAGGCGGCGCCCAAGCTCGTCGATACGCTGGCGCGGGGGACGACCATCATCTGCGACAGGTACGCCTACAGTGGCGTCGCTTTTACTAGCGCCAAGCGCGACGAGGACCGGTCGTCGATGTCGGGGGGGGAGCTGACATTGGATTGGTGCATTAGTCCGGATGTGGGATTGCCGGCCCCGGATGCCGTCATTTTTTTGGATCTGGACCAAGACGAGGCGGAGAAACGAGGGGGGTGAGTACATCATTGTCTTTTGCATATTTTTCTCTGTTTGAGACACGGAGATGATGTGCGGCATTCAATGGATCTCGATGCTTTCCTAGATGGTTGACCACTCCTCGAGAACGGCGCACATGTTGTGACTTGAACACACGACTTCTTCAAAATTGAATATGCCTTTCATTGCCTGGTCCAATCAAGCCACTTTCGACCAAGACAGTTACGGGGCGCACAGATTTATACCTTATGAGGGATTTTTGTTGTTGCCCTCTTGCTTCATGGGAAATTTTACTCATGCTCTCTTTCGGTGTTTGTTTTATTGCTCAAGATATGGAGGGGAACGATACGAAAAGCGAGAGTTACAAATCCGCGTAAGGCAACGCTTTGCTGAACTCCAATCCATCGATGAGAAGCAGGGGCGGATACCGTGGCATGTAGTGGATGCGTCTCAGTCCATGGAAGAAGTAAAAGAGAGTATAGCAGGTATTGTTACTGGTACTATTGAGCGAGTGCAAAGTAAGACAGCTCCGTTGCGGCGGATGTGGGCAGAGGGAGATTATGCTTTGCCTACGCAAACGCTCGATGGAGAGACATCAGATAACTGAAAGAAAGCTGAAAAATGAATAAAGCAACGAAAGTAACAAAAAGCTATCTTGTATCGGACTAGAACAGAGGAGGTTTTCCAAAAGTATTATTTATTGCCCGAAGTTGTTTGCGAAGCATCAAAAAACAGTGCGGGGCATCTGACTGGATACCGGCAACTTGAAAAATAATTGACTTATCTTTAATATCACATATTCAATACATGTTATACTATCGCTTTCTTTGTGATGGATGCTTCATCGTCAGTTTCCGCTTCGTCATCCACCTCTTCCTCCAATGGCAGATTTTTTTTCAACGCTGATGACACTAACTTTTCACTTTTAGCATCTTTGTCATTTACTTCAAGTGTTCCCCGAAGTGAAGGCACGAAAATTGAGCGAATATATTCCACCAACCATCCGTAGTAAAAACCGCTCAAACTCAGCACGAGATTCAAAGCGAAATAGGGTTCCATGGGCAGAGGCCATCCTGTACTGATGCCCACGGCTGAGAAGTGCTCACTTAAGAAAGAGGACAGTATGGACAAAAATGATGCATTGTTTTCGTCAATTTTTTTGATTTCAGCTGTCCCAGCGTGTTTCACCGAAGACGGATCATTCAGACTTCCCCGGAAATCCACAGCACGACGCACGCGGTCTACTTGTCTTTTGCGCTCCTGTTCCATCTGCCCCCAAAAAATGCGGGTAGGCATACACGAAAAAAAGAAGTTGCATCGATATTCATAGCCTCGTACTCTGCTCAATCTCCACGACAAGGACACCCCTAATCGTTCTTGTATGATAGATGAGTACTCAATGGAGGTTGTCCGATGAAAGGGAGGAATTTCACTGCCAAACATAGTAAGATGCTTCTTGCGGAAGGATGAAGCTTGGGCGGTATCCGAAGCTCCTCCCCGAGGACTGTCGACAATGGAAGCGACATTTGCCGCATCCCCTTTTTCTTTGTGCACTGAAGAATTGTTGATTTCAATGTGCGTTTCAATACTGACGATCGACCCTTCATCAGACACATCAATAAGCTGTTTTGCTTTTACGGCGTTTCTTCCTTCTATATCATCATCAATCAATGGCTCCGTCGCATACTTATTTTGCTTCGTTCCTGCAGATCTGCTTCCCACGATTCCCATCAACTGCACTGTTGCACTCCAAAGCCTCCATGGCCACAAGACTACCCATATAGCAGCCTCTACAACGCATCTTACGAGTGCCGATGCTACAGCCAGAGCCCATTGAACTTTCCACATTACGCCACCTATCGCCCATTTGATAGCTTCCACCGGCACGCTTGCATTCAAAAGCGCGGCCACTGCCAACGGATAGCCAAAATACGCGCCCGTCGAAATGAATGGTGCGGCACGATATTGCTCATAGGAGTCAAAGTTGGCTGATAGGGGGATGCGAAACGTGGCACCCACAGATTTCGCGAATATGAGAGATTTATTTATGGACCACCCGAAACCCTTGAAGTTGTACTGATCCTGCATCGCACGAAGCATGCTTGGCTTATGGCTCTGTTTACTTTTGTTGGACGTCGTATGTTTCTTCTTCCTCGAATCGAACGATTTCTCCCCCGCGACGCTCGCGGCGCCGATGCTCGCGCTCCGCATCCGGATCAACGACCGCACCCACCGCCGTCTCCTCCTTCCCAGTCCGTCGTACCTTCCCACGTAGTATTCCCATCCGAACCCGTCCCGGGATTCGCTGGCCATGTCGATCTTCCATTCGCCGTCAAAGAGGTAATTACGCGGCGGAGAGCAGTGTTGCGGATCGAGGGACGTGGAATCCCTACCCCCTCCACCGGTAATCGGAGATTGGGTGAAGCGACGAGAGGTCCAGCTGTCGGTCTTCTGATTGTATATTTCATGCTCGTACAGTTCGTAAAGGAACGTGACCAAGGATGAGTTGGGTTTGGATTCTTCGTGTGTTGAAGAGGCCGATGGCGCATCTGCAAATATCATTCCAACGCCATCCGTCGCTGAATTGCTTGAGCTCACAGAGGGAAAATGTGTCGGCGACGAAGTAGGAGGATTGTCTCGTGGCGGCAAGGATGCAACGTGATTGACTAAGAATATCACCGCCAGGAAGACATAACACAGCCGTGCCATCATCAGCTGGCTTTTTATGGAAAGTTTTTCTCCCCGAAGGAGGCCTCCGATACCGCGACGATCAATCCCTCGGACCGACGTGGGTTCTTAACTGTGTTTTCAGGTTTCATGGATCGGAGAGGCATTTTTTATTTCTTGCAACTCCGATAGGTGTACGTATGATAATCTAGAAGAGGTTTTAGAGCAGCGAGTTAGGAATATTTATTTTCTGGCTTCAGACACCTGTCTTTTTCTGCCGCCAGATATTCTATTCTCTCTGAGTAGAGATACTACCATATCTAGAATAGTAGGAGTAGTAGAATACTTATCTACCATATCATTCTTAATATATGGTATCTACCTTGATACTTCTCTCTACGAAGTCCCTCCACCGCGGTCACTCTCTTCTCTTCAGTGGAAAGGATGAAGAAGTAATAATTCGCCGAGGAGCTCAATTGTCACATTCGTAATGCCACGATTTTTCGACGATTACTCGAACACCTACCTGACGCACGATAGTGCTGCGGGGAGGAAACAGCAGCGTCGTGGATGGAAGTTCAGAGAAAATTTCAAGGTGATTTCGTCAGTCATGCCGAGCGACTGGTTCGTTCCAGTTGGTTCTCAGGGCGTTGTGTCGGCTGTGGTCTTCTTGAATGCTCATTCACTTTTTTGTGCTAACTTGTTTCTGTTGATTTTTTGTCGAATCATTTATATCGCGAAAGTTGCACTACCAAGCCCATTTGGACGATTGGCGTGCGGGTCCGATGGGTCTTGCGTCCGCGCAGCAAGCCTACCTCCGAACTCGTCGCAATCCCCTGGGACAAATTAGTCCGGAGGATATGACGGTACCCCCTCTCCCCGAGGGGTGGGAGGAAGAGTTGGACGAGGCCACGGGAGTGCATTATTACGTGCACGATGAAAGTGGGAAACGAAGTTGGGTCAGGCCCAACTTTCGCCCTCCCGGGCCGGGGGGTCCCATGATGGGTGGTAAGTTTTTGCTCATATTATTTTCATCATCTTGACGCGACGGATTCGCTTGGTGTGTGCTCATCGGTTGTTTAATCGAACTCAATCACAGGGCCTCCTCCCTCGAATTTTAGAGGACCCCCACCACCACTTCAGCAGCCTCCCCCGCAATTCGCTGGACTTCCTCCACCCCAGTTTGCTCAGCCGCCCCCGCCCATGGCTGGACTGTGAGTAGAAGCACCTCTTGCAGTGAAATGATACTTGACATGCTACATGACACTGACCTGCAAATTTATTTTTCAATCATTCTGCAGACACCTACCGCAGCCCGGAGCACCGCCTCCTTTTGGTGAGAATGGGTGGTTTTGTGACGATAGCGAGTATTATGTTACTTTATGTTCATCTCACGATCTTCAACCTCTTCTCTGTGTATTATTAGGCATTCCCTTTGGGGCGCCACCACCTCCTCATCTGGGAGCTCCTCCGGGAATGCCGCCGATGAACTTCCCTCCGCCACCACCCTCTGCCTTCCCGAAGCCTCCATCTTAGTAGCAATAAAAAACACTTGCGGAAGCTTTTCATTATGAGCTCACCGGTAAAGAAGTTGTTAAAGTTCATTTTGGCAGACAGCAAATTTGGCCATAAGAAAGACATTGTAGAGATACAGCCACAATTCTGTACTTGCTTTACTGTCTGAAATATTATATTATGATGCTGAAGCGACGATGTTTGGACATTCAATAAGTTGCAGGTCTCAATGCTGTGCACTTACGCTGATGAAGATGATGGAATGTAATAGCACCATTAACTGACATAAACATTTTCTCTCTCACATGTCTATGCTACGGATTGGATTGCACTGTTTCAAATACGTGTGCTTTATCTGGTGGCGAATCCTTCGCAAGTAATAAAACCTCAGAGTTTCCAAAATGGAATTGTCGCAGCACCTCTTCCCACTGTAAGTTGTAGTAGGCTGCATACAGCATTTTTCCAAAATCGCCGTGAGTCACCAATAATACGGACGACGACGACGACGACGACGATGATGATCCTTCCGAAATTGTTTCAATATACGATAGCAGCCGATGGGCTCTATCAATCAAATCCGGAAACGTTTCGGCGTTCGGCGGATCCAAGAAGTAATTTATTGAATCCGTGGAAAGGACTTGAATACGATCTGCATCGCATCTTTCGATTATGGAGGATGTCAGCTGTCCGGTCATTACGCCGAAATCTCTTTCAATGAGGTCGTCCAGGATCTCCACCGCTTTCGCAGTGCCACTCGTAGGTGGTGGCCTAGCATTATACCCATCACAATCAGAAGACGATGATAGGACGCTAGCAAATATCTCTGCCGTTTCACGAGCTCGCCGGAGGGGGGACGAATAAATGGCACTCAGCGTCAGGAATGACGACGACGATGATAGTGTCGCATGCGATGAGGATGGCGAAAACCTAAACCCAGCATTTGACATTTTTCTTGCAACGTCATTGGCCTGCTGCGCCCCCAGCTTTGTCAATCGCTCATCACGATGTCCGTTGAGGATGCCATTGGCGTTGTCAATATCTTGACCGTGCCGTGCCACGTAAATCTTCATGTCCACCTTAAGACTCGAAACTTGCGCGCTAGAGGAAGATATTCCTACTGCGAACTCATTCGACTTCTTTCCTCTCTCCCCTCTAGACCCTCTCCGGATTTCTTGTTTCAAGACACAGTCGCGCTACAATAATGGTATGGTAGTTGTTAATCGACTTGTAACCTCTCAGTGTCCCATCATCCTGGCATGATGGAGAAGCTTACTTCCGGGGCGGTCGGGACTTAACAGATGTGTTATTGAGCTCTTATCCTTTACGATACCAGGGAAGATGTATTTTTGTTAGCGACGCTCTCCAAAAGGTTTGCTTGTCGGAGTCAAAT